>PPHD01001662.1:8746-35824 GCA_002909625.1 Bambusicola thoracicus | reverse complement strand
GGTTTTTTTTTTTTTTTTTTTTGTTTGCTTGCTTTACCAGCATCAGGCTGGTATGAGCTCCAGGGCATAAAAGAGGACACTGGGATTAGATGGAAAAGTATGAAACTGAAGCACAAATAGGCTATTAAAAGCATTTCCTTTCTCAGGAAACCTGCACCTAATTTAAAAGTTGAAGATCTTGGAGATGGAGCCTCTTGTGATAACAAAATGCTCCTTAAGGAAGGCAGTATCTAACAACAGAGAGAAGTTCATACTTGGGGTATCTCTATGCCAAATGAGAATTCTGCTCTCTTAGCCCAGTGAGAAAATTATCCTGCGAAGTAAGCATCCTCAAAATACTGAAAATAGATTGCTTTTTGTTCAACTGACTTAATTTTTAATTTCTTCTATATCCCCCAGTGTTCTTACAGAGAGACACAAGAGTCAGAGGCCACAGATGTTCTTGGGCAGTAACCTAGAGGCAGTGCAGCAGGAGCAAGCTGACAAAGGGAAACATCTGCATAGCTAAATCATTACCACAAGGTTGGGTTACGGTCATGTAGCATCTGGCATCTTAGGTTACACTGAAACAGTCACAGCTGGAATAGACATCACGCATGGTTTTAGGTACGAAATTCCTGCATATCAGATTTTAAAACATGAAGTTGACACTTGGAGTCATGTTTAATGGTTGGCCCTTTGTGCCGCTCTTGTAACTATCTCCAGAAATAACAGTTTGTTGGCCTAGATGCTCTCCAAGAAGGCAGAAAAGGTTCTTATAGCAAAAGAAAACAACAACAAACAACAACAAAAAACAGGACAGTATTCCAATTAATTGCATTTATGAAAAAAAGGAATGCAGCTTCTGCAGTATGTAGACTCATGTCAAGAGAACACCACACCGACTGTAAATGACAGGACATTCCCTTGACATCTGCCACACGGATGGATAAAATGAACAGAAGGTCTTACCTGGCAACCTGAGTGCCTATCATTACGTCCCCTTCCTTCATGTCCCTTTTACTGTATGGTCTGTAAACACAGGCGGAGAGACAGCTCATTGTAAGTAATTTTCAGTGATCTTCCAGACCCAAAAAATTAGTAGAACTAATGACTCTGAACACACTGCAAATAGCTTGCTCTTGTAATGACATAACTGGATATTTTCCATACACAATTACTGAAGCAGCCCATCAGCATCAAGCTGAAGTGTCAGGAATAGGACAGCATTAGTCATCACTGCAAGGTCCACCACTACAAGAAAGCTGAGACTCCAAAGAATTATCCCTGAGATAGAACCTAACAGACTTTTTCCACAGCTGTGGGCAAATATCCAGTCTCCCTGTAATTCAACTATTGTCTGCTAACAAAAACATATCCTATGTAATTCCCTATTTAAGATACATAACCTCAAGTATAGGCTTGAGTATAGATTAGCAAAGCATGTTCTGCAGCAGGGCTGCAGCCTCCTTTGTGCTCACTGTATTCTAGCACAAAAGTCACAAGGGACAATGGCAGAGTTCAGGAAAACTCCATGTCCACAGTGTAACTATCTTAATGTCCTGCAGAATCTGATACGGGAATCTGTTACTGTACACGTCTTATACAAAGCAGACAAGCATACCTGGGACCCTGGCAATGAGGGATGCTCCCAGTACATGTTTATTAAGCTTTGAGAACACAGGTGGGTTAACATACCTCATGTAAGGATCAACACTAAGAAACACTGATTCAAGCAGCAGCTCTGCAACGAAAGACAAAGCAAATTCCTGGGTAACAGCAGTAAAGCACAGGTTCCATAAGTCAAAAAAAGCTATAGGAACTACCAGTAGTTTAAAAAGTCCTATTGGCATCCAATATGAATACACTACCAGAAACTAAGACATTCCATAGTTTTGTCTGGATTTAGCACTGTGCTCTTATAAAAGATATTTTTGGAAGAACTGCTGGAAAGCCAGCTTCTCTTCAGCCCTGTTTGTTGTTATCTCCCTTCTCACTTTGTAGAAGACTGAACAGGCCAGACCTCCTAAACAAAGCATTTTTCTTTCACCTGTGTACGTCTTCCCAGGATTCATCCAGCAGAGGGTGGTAAGAGACTTTTGTGAATGTCATATGCAACAATCACCTTGCCCCCGTGAACAGAAAGAATAGCTTCCCTAGGTAGCTTAATCTGCAATAGCTGCCCACCTCCATAACAATGCTTTTTTATGGCCACTGCAGCAACCTAACAAACAGAAGCTAGTGATGTATTGAAACAGATATTTTTCCATTGCTCAGAGTGAGCAGGAGGAACAGCCAAGGCTGTGTAGCATCACAGGAAAGGCCATGTCTTAAAAGACTCTGTGTTCTTAAATAACTGTAAGTACTAAGTATGTATGGGTGCTTTAGAGCCACACATGCCATAAAAATGCTTAAAAGTACAACTAAGACAAAACCACCCTCCAAACCATTAAACTGTAAACCTAACTAGTACTGCTATCACTTTAATGAGGTTTCTTTGACATACCTCCTAAACTGAAGTAAATTCTGTGAAGGATAAACAGTGGGATGAGGTTCAGGACAGCATAGTGCAGATGACCATGTGAAGCCAAAACCCTAGGTTCATTCATTTATCAGTATCTCCTGGGTTTAGCCACTTATTTTCCTCCCAACCCTTTTCAAGACAGAAACTCGCAAGTAAAACCTGTGCATTTATTGCTCCTCTTTTTACTCTCTCTTAACAGCAGGGCAAATATCACAGATAAGAACTGCCCAGAAAAAAAAAAAAAAAGATTTTGAACACAATCAGAAGTCCTTCCATTTCTTTAAGTGAAAGACAAGCCCCATCAACTCCTGCTCTAAGAACCCCCAAATAGGGGTTCACTCCCACCTCAGTCACTCTGTTGTCCCCCATGTCTATCCTTCAGCATTCCCTCCCACTATGAAAAAAGTAACATAGAAAACCAGAGGTTACAATCTTCTCCAGCTTCCACCAAAGCATTTTGTAAGATAAAGTATATGACAACTTTTACAACAGTAAAGTGTGTTTGCATATTACTAGAAGTACCTCATTTGCTGCAGCCAGTTCCTTTCTCTCTTTTTAAGTTACACTAATTGTCTTCTTACAGCAGTTGGTTTTGAGGGCACACTACTTCAGCGATTTTCTCCAGCATGCTTTATTTGCTAACACAGCTGAAAACTATGAGGCATCACTGACATATGTTACATGCAGCGGGACTTTGGAAAGCACAACAGAGCTACTGGAAGGCTAAACACAGTTCAACACATCCAATGTTTATTGTCAGATGTCTTTAAACACACTGAATTTGCCAGGATATGCATCCTTGAACAACTGCCCTACCCTGCCAGTCTGCTGTAAGCCCTGCCAAGCCTTTTACGAAATCTGAGTGTGAGGAACGCATGGACAGACCTACAACTGCACAGCTATTTGTCAGCATTAAGACAGCCTCCAGGCAGCAAGCGACAGCACTCCACTTACCTCCATCCTTCAGGTTTGCCAGTGCCACCTGTTTCATTTCAAAGTCGCTGGGTTTGGGGAAACCCTCAAAATGCTTCTTCAGCACCCACACCTTGGCAGTCACCATCCTGCACAATGAACAGCACAAAGAGATACTAAACAGTGCTAAGCTGCCAGCAAGAGCTGCATAGGGTCTCAGGGGAAAACAAAACAAGCATCTAGAACTCCTGATAACTACATCTGAAGCCACCAATCTCTGATATGCACGCACAACCACAAGGCCAGCAGGTTGGGAGGTCAGCCCCACTGAGATGCGCGTCCCCCACGGCAAAGAAACTCGGGGGGCAAAATCTACTGGTTTAAGGAAAACGAGAAGCTTAACAAAAGCTTTAGCAAAACTGGGAAAAGCCTTTTCCCGGTCAGTAACAACCCCATCAGTGGAAAGAATAAGTTTCTGCAGTTGCTAAGCTCGGGCTAAAACCTGGCAGTGCACTGTCAAATGGCGTTTTCCAAAGAACGCGCAAACAAACGAGCTGCTTGCGTGTTTTTTTTCCTTCGTGACCTCATTCTTGTAAGCGAGCGAGGAGAAAGAAGCTCATACTTAGAACGGGTGGGGATGGAAAGCTCTGTCTTCTGCTGTCAAGACTGGGTCACGCGCCTCCTCCGCCGATCCGACCAGCTCCCGAGCTCCTGAAGTCACGAAACACGCCTTGCGAGACAAAGACAAGGCCTCTTAGAAGCTTTTATCGCCAGCGCAGGCACCGCCCCTATTGCATTTGCCCCGGAGCAAGAGCAAAGTTCAGCCCTGCCCTTTAGCTCCGGGTTCCCGAACCGGGCCGTCCCCCACCCTGCGCAGCGTCCCGCGGCCGGGAACTCTGCCCTCGCCGCGCTGCCGTGGTTGTGCGGGGCCGGGGGTTCCACCCCCGCTAGGAAACACCAGCGTCGGGACTGCGTGCCTTCTAAAAAGCTCACCTGACAAAGCATTCCATATTAACGAGCGAGCAGCCTGAGTCAGCATTCCTCAAGTCAGAA
The DNA here is from genome assembly GCA_002909625.1 of Bambusicola thoracicus. Taxonomy (NCBI): domain Eukaryota; kingdom Metazoa; phylum Chordata; class Aves; order Galliformes; family Phasianidae; genus Bambusicola; species Bambusicola thoracicus. Next base: position 31,356 of record PPHD01001662.1, on the reverse strand, counting down.
CAAAGGTCGGGGAAAGCTTATCAGTAGCAATTACAATTGTTGCTTTACTTTTTAAGGGGCTGGCACTCCCTGATTTTTTCTAGCTATCGCTGTGCTCACTACATATCAGAGGTGCTTGCTTGTGCAACTCAGAATTTTCCAACAACACAGCAAACTCTGTAAAAGGGCTTACAGGAGGACGAGATGAGTTCACATTAAAAGAAAGCTAACCTCACTCTTTTATTCACAGGTACCGCGGTGTGTTTTTCCTAGTGGTGTCTCCTGCATCCAGGCACGACAGAGATTACGGATGACAGTTTGCTTGGTGGCTGCTTGCCTGTGCAGAGCTCGCAGTGATTCAGAAGTGCTTTGTCTTCCCACCCTGTGCCACCACCCTGAGTCAGTAACTACTTAATTCTCAGCTTTTTGTCTCCTATCAGTGTGCCTCAAGATTGCAGCCCACGTCTTTATCTTCCCACCATTATCTCTCAATACCTTGCTGCTTCAGTTTAGGCGCAGTACAGAAGCAGGCTGTCCTGTTTCACCCTGTCCTTTGTTTCTTATTTCTGATGCTGTTTGATTTCCCAGCCTGAAGCTGCATAAATTTGCGCGATAATCTTCATGATCTCACAGAATCACAGAATCATTAAGGTTGGAAAGATCCTGTAAAATAAGACCTCTAAGATCACCAAATCCAACCATCGTGACGATGCCCACTAATCCACGTTCCTCTGTGCCACATCTACGTGTTTCTTGAACTCCTGGAGGGATGGCGACACCACCACTTTCCTGGGCAGCGTGTTCCAGTGCATAAACATTCTTTCTGAGAAGACTTTTTTTTTTTTTTTTTTTTCATAATATCCAATCAGAATCTCCCCTGGAACAACTTGAGGCAATTACTTGTCATCCGATCGCTGTTACCCCAGGGAAGAGGGCTACCCCTCTGCTGTCATCTGTCACAAGGCAACAAAATGTAACAGGATTTAGGTGGGAAGGCTCAGTCTCTACTACCATCCCACGAACATCTATGCCTCTGATGTTGTGGGCCAACATCATAAAATAGGAGGCATTACTTTCAGAGTAGCTCTTGTGGACTAAGCATGTGATAGCCACTGTATTTCAGTCTTAAGACCGGTAACCGTTGTTCTGTGAAACTGCTTTGTTGCCAGGGGGTTTTAATAACATGTTAATTCTGTGCATTTTCTGTATAATATGCTTCACAGACCATCGTAGTAATTTCTGCAAAGCAGCAGCTGTGCTTAAAGTTTGAAAAAGGAAAGTCCATGAAACTGACAAAAAGAATCTTCAACTCATTTCTAACGGTCTCAGGAAAAAACAAATGTTATGCATTTTTACCTGATATTCTTGAAAAGGAACTATTAAAGCTTTCAGTGAAATTGAAATTCAAGATAACGTTTATTCCAATATCCTTCAAACTCTCTTAGTCCTCTGGTCTAGCCCATCAAGTCATCAAAAAAAAAATACAGCTTTCCATTAAACTTTATCAACCTCTTCCCTAAAATCAGACAGCTAGCAGAGAAAATAATGGATTGGAAAGCCTCAGCCTTGTGCAATATTCATCTACATAAAAAAAGCAAAGATCCAGCCTGCGTGCAGATACTGCAGGAGGTGCGTGCTGTAGCAGAGCTGCAGGCAAAGCACTGTGAACCCCCAAAATCAGAATGCAGAAGGAGATTCACAGTTCAGTGGAAAATAGGGGAAGAAAATACAGGAGTGGCGTAAACTAGGATCCCTTTGCAGTTTCTGGCGACTAGAAAAGAAGGTCGGGAACAAAAGAACAGACAAGACTGTGAGCATTTGACTGGAGGCTGAAGAGGTGTGGTGATACCTAAATTAAATCTGCGAATCTTCATGGTAAAGCATAGTAAAGTTCTCCTGGAAGCTAAGTCAAATAGTAAAGTAAAGCTACAGTAAAGCTAGCAAATTTTCTCTAAGTAACCTCAAATAATATTTGTATCTTGCACGTTACAATGTATTTTTCTAGCCTGGGTTTGTCCATGTTTAACCTTGGGTACCACATTTTTAAGAAGCCTGTCAGTAAGAAGTACATTCAGTGCAAATTTGGGGTTAAGCTAGCAGACTTGCTGCAGTCAGAACTCATTTGCAGACATGGCTGTGGTAGTTATTTCCTTTTACTTCCACTTTTAAGCAGCAATAGCTACACTACTGTCTCAGTTTCAGCTAGGACAAAATTGTCCTCTTCAGAATGTCTGGTATGATGCTGTGTTTTGGTTCTAACAGAAGAACAGTGTTGATTACACACGGATGTTTCTAGTTGCCTCGTAAGCAGTGTTATACTGAGCCAAGACCATTTGCAGTGAAGGGCTAGGAGCTCAGAAGGAGCGGAATTAGGAGAGCAGACTTAAACTGGCTGGAGAGATCTTCCATACTATACCATATGACATCAATCAGCACAGAGTGGGAGTTTCATCTGGCTTTCCTCAGCTGCACAGAGGTGAGCTGGGCATTTGTGGAGCAGTGAGCAATTCCTTGTGCATCACTTGTTAAATCTGTATATGTATATGTTATTTTTCTTTCTCTACCTTAGTAAATCATTTTGTCCCAACCCATGAGTTCTACTTTGTGTTGTTTGTTTTTTTTTTAATTCGATCCCCCATCCCACTGGGAAGCTGGAGAGCAAGCAAATGACACTGCAGTGCTGAGCCACCTGCCAGGTTAAATCACAGCAGCTATACTGCAAGACAAGGATATGCTAAAAAGCTGAGTAGAGTATCTTCCCTGGAAACACTGCCTAGATTGAGACTGAAAAGAAAACACCAAATCACCACCACAGCAAAGTTGTTCAGGAAAGCAGGATCTGATCCAGTCCCCTTTTCTAGATCCAATTTAGACAGTTTTCTGCAGCACTTTAAAGGCACCAATATAAAAAGCTTCCTAAATATTTGAATATATATTTCTCCTTAGAAGGGCTTACTGGCAGTAAATTCTTCCAAGTAGAGACTGTCAAGTCAGTTATATATCAGAGTTACCTCAGGGTACCGTACATGTTTCAGGACTTCCAATTACCTGGAATTAAATACAGCCTGATGTTGTAAGTGCCAACAAGTCATAGCAGATCTTGCCTGTTCTTTTTCCCTGGCTTAGCTATTACAATGCTTTCTCACAAAATACGTTTGTTTGTTTGTTTTTTCTGTGGTTAAAAAAAAAAAAAAAAGGAAAGGCAAACAACTCCCATGCTACATTTGGCAGATGCTGCACTGCAATTACCTGAGTAAGCATGACGCTGCATTATAAAACAACACAGCTTTAGCTTCACTTCTTCATGGAAAGCTGTTGAACCCCAGAAGAAGGTAAAAGGTTGAATGTGAAGTCATTGCACAGTGAAAGGACAATGTCATGTGCACTTTGTTGTCATTCTGAGAGGTTCTGCTGCTCTGCTGAAGAAGTTTGCGCAGGAATGGGTAAAGGGTAACTAAAACCTGCAGAGGAACACTTCAGTTGCCCTTCACTTTTCAGAAATAAAACATAAAATTAAAATCTTAAAAACTGTTTCTGTTAAGAAAGAATAATTTAAAGACCACAGATTAAAATCAAGCTTGGACAATGAAAAGCTACACCAAAGTTTCTTGAAGGACATGTTGTGATTTCTTGGTACTCACAAGACACTCTGGAGCTTCTTTTGATCACATTTTCTACTCTCCTTGCTTAAAAACTGAAACAGTCTAAACACATGCTGCAGCATCGTGAATTGCAAAATTTCATCAGAGCTGTTGAGACATGCTGCAGCACAAGTACATCGATGGTTTCACTTCCTTCACTTGCAGGAACATGTCTGTTACTGCCTCACAAAGAAATATTTCCTTCGCTTTATTTTACAGTTGTCAAAACAAACTTTTTGGTGGTTTTTTTTTTTCCTAAAAACCACCCTAAACGCTAAACTTGACTACATCAAGCAAGTACTCTGTTTCAGAGGAAAGTGAGGCTGGCATCTGATGCTGTAAAATTACTATAAGATCTTCAGGGCTTACCAAGCCTGTCAGTTGGCTGTTCCTTCCCTCATTTCTATTGCTCATTATCTACTTCTACAAAGAATGAGCACTCCAGTCCACTGTAGAGCTGTAATGAGACAACTTTGCCCCTTTCTGCTATAGAGCTTTAAGTACATGTAAGGGAATTTATACACACACTTATGTGCCTACAACTTCTCTGAGGCCAACTCCTGAATTTATCTAATGTTATAACTGCACATTCATGGCTGAGTAAGTTCTTGTTGAGGAATAAGGTCTCCCTCGAGAAGAAAACACTGCTCCAGGCTACGTATGGTAGCTGAGACACATCTGCTATCTGCAGGTCTGCATATCAGAACAATTAATTAGCGCTTCCAAACATGTGTAATAATTAGACTGAAACAGATAAATGGAAAGATGAAAGGAGAAGAGGAAAAAATAAAGGAGGGGTTATAAATGAGATCCTAAGGAGTTATGATAGAACCTGTGAAAGTACAGAACAGTGACCAGTATCTGTTGTATCATTATTTACTGCACACAACTTTAGACTGCAGACAGTACCTGACAAAAAAGGTTTACCCGCTCCCTCGGTACACACAGAGCAGTACAGTGCAGTGCAGTGCAGTAGTTTACTGTTGTAGTCTTAACAGTGAAAACAGGTGCATCCATGGAGTCGTGGTTCAACCCTGGCAGGCAGTTCAGCATCACACAACCAATCACTTACTCTTCCACGTAGGATGAAGAGAGTGAGAAAAGTCAAGGGGTAAGATCTCATGGGTTGAGATCCAGACAGTTTGCTAGGAAAAGCAAAAACTGCATACACAAGCAAAGCAAACCAAGAAACCCTGAGTAGCCTGTGGTACAAAAAGTCCCAGGAAATTGAATCACTGCCTTCACTAGTGGATCTCAAATGCTCATTGGTTTTGCATTGGTGCAAGACATTCTATACCTGCTTTAGACTGAGAATCTTTTTTTCTTTTTCTTTTTTTTTCATTAAGAATATTGAATCATATCAACCTATATAAAAACAGTAAAGAATAAGAGATAAACAGGTCATTACTGCAATCTCCTGCAATATCCCAATAGCCAAATGATGAGATAAATTGGTACAAAAATGAGGTAAGGTAGAGAACCAGCTGGACTGCCGTATCTGAAACACTAAGGTCAGTGTTACAAAGTCAAAAGATTCCTTACAGATCGTATTTCTGGGTGTGCTGATCAATAGCTGGCTATACATAAGCCACCAATGTGCTCCAGTGGCCAAGAAGACCAATGGTCTCCTGGGTTGTACCAGAAATAGCAAAGCCAGCAGAAGGAGGGAGGTGATTCCCTCTGTACTTAGCACTGGTGAGGCTGCACCTTGAGTACTGTGTTCAGTTTTGGGCCTCACTAACAGAAAGACATCAAGGCTCTGGAGCTTGTTCAGAGAAGGGCAATGAAGCTGTGAAGGGTCTGGTGCACAAGTCTTACAAGGAGCAGCTGAAGGAACTAGGATTATTCAGTTTGGAAAAGAGAAGCCTCGGGGGAGATCTTATCTCCCTCTACAACTCCCTGACAGGAGATTGTAGCAAGGTGAGGGTTGGTCTCTCCTCCTAAGAAACAATGATGGGATGAGACGAAATAGCCTCAAGTTGTGCCAGAGGAGGTTCTGGTTGGATATTAGGCAGAAAATCTTCCCAGAAAGAGTGTTTATGCATTTGAACAGGCTGTACAGGGAGGTGGTGGTCTCACTGTCCCTCAAGGTGTTCAAGAAATGTGTGCATGTGGCACTGAGGAAGACGGATTAGTGGGTATGGTGGGGATGATTGGACTTGGTGATCTTAGAGGTCTTTTCCAACCTCAATGATTCTATTATTCTAAATTGGCAGCAATAACATTTGATGTCTTTATTAATTATCTGGATGGTGGAATACAGTACGCTATCAGGTAGTCTGCCTGCTTAATTACTTTGGGAGGAATGGTCAACACACCTGAGAAGAGACATACTACTCTGAAGGAACTTCAGAAGATGGAAAAATAGGTTAACTAGAACTTCAAGAAGTTTGAGATAAAAGAAACTTGAAAATGTCCTTGCAAATTATGTAAAGACTTGCAAACAAGATGCCCTTGATCACAAGTTGTTATGCAGAAGCTTGCAAATTCCTTTCCACTTGATCTGTACACTCTCACCAAATAAGGTTTTAGTTTCAAACATCTATAGACAACCTGAACTTAGGGACTTTGCACTTACAGCATAGGCCAAATAGGTCACATGCAAGGAGGAACACATATTAGGTGGACCAGGAAGTCTGTAACCTCCAAGTATTTCAGCCAGTGAGGAAAGGAGGAATGATAATGCGTTGGGAAGAAGGCTTAAGGGAAAGCTGTGATTTCTGAAGGGTTGAGAGACGTTACAGGGATATGCCCCAGTGTGTTCTCCCTTTATTCAAATAAAGAAAGCTAAAGTCTCCTCTGTCTCTTTTGGGAATAAAGATAATTGAACAAGACTATTGGAGCAGAAATTTTCTAAAAAACAGTTTAACAATTACTGCAAGTTCTACATCTGGGACCGAGTAACCCCACAGAGCAATACAGGTCAGACACTGTATGGCTGAAGGACAAAGTAAGCATGAGGATGAGCAGCATGCCATTCAGCAAAGAAGGCTTACCACATCCTGGCACATGTTCAGAGGTGTGCAGCCAGCAGGTCCAGGGAACAGCCCAGGCCCACCACACTGAACTTAAACTCAACTGCATCTGGAGCACACTAAGCTCAGCTTTCAGCTCCCCACTGCAATAAAGTCCCTAACCTACTGACATGCAGAAATCAGACCCTATAGCCTGTAAGGACATAGAGCAGATATGTTTGTATTAGCGATGCGCATATGCCCTGGTGCAAGGGGGATCGCTCCACCCAACTTGCACACCGTCAGGAAAATGTGTGCTACAGATATAGGCTGAACTAAAACATAATCAGTAGTTGACAGGAATTCGGATACATATTCATTACATTCCCGAGAGGCCATTAGCATGCATTCCCTCCCCCCTTGTGCTTAGGTAGTTAAGTCGTGAAGGATGAAGGCTGATAGTCTTCCTCCCTGCAAACTTCTAACCCCAAACGGGGCTATCCCCCAAACTGGTTTCAGCTTGCCATGTGGACATCTAATCACCTCCCTGCCAGATGTCCTCAGGCTGTTCTCAAGTCCTTCTCTTTATGGCCTTCATCCCCCTTGTTATTCCAGACCCAGTGCTTGCAATCCCTTATTTTCTAACACTCTCTTCATAAACTATCTCTATTTGCCCCATCTCAGTTTCTGTGAAGCTCCTTTCCCTTTTCTTACTGTGAGGCCCTTCTCTCTTGTACTGCAGGGTCCTATTCTCATTCTTCACTGCTCCAGCAAGCCCATTGTGGGATCACGTGGAAAATATAACTGATGTAGAGTAACTTAAAAAGTGATTTTGTCCTCAGAAACAAAAACTACTGGAGTGTGGGATTTAAACATAAGGGATTAAAAAATGCAGGTCTCCTCTTACCTCAGCTTTGGAGATGGAGACCACGAGATCCAATTGAAAAGCAGACAAAAGAGGAGTTTTGTGGTGCCAGGATGCTCCTGTTTTTGTTGAAGGATAAGGCAGATAATGGTTTCAGCATAGAATCTTGAAGGCTGTGATGTCCAGAATGAGAATGGTTTGTTGTCTGTGAAATTAATATTGAAGTTAATTATTTGTAAATACGAATATGAGCTCTAAAAAGAACCTGACTATCATACTTGACTCTCCACCCAAGTACTGCTAAGGTTAGGAAAGTATTTTAGGGAGGCATGGGAACTGGAAAGGGGAAGGGAAAAGAGAAAATAGACTAAATGACAGAAGGAGAGAAACAGAAGACATGGGAAACTCTGCACTCTCTCTTCCACTACAACAGAAATGCCTTCCTGGTAAGCACTGTGCCCTCACCTCTTGGTGAAAAACACACAGGATAGCATTTATTTTGCTAACACCATTATCATATATTAGCATAATTGCACCTACTATATTTATCAATGGCAGTCCTGTGTCTGTTGTATCTGTCAGTTCAACAAATGGTCTGTGTTTTTTACACGTTTGTGAAACTGTTCCAGTGAAAGTCCTTGGGGGTGCTTTGGTATACAAAGTCAAAATACTCAATGCCATAAGGGGAGATTTGCAGCTTTCCACAGATGCTTAGTAATGAGGGTACAGAGAAAATGGAAATCAACCCATCTGAGGAGAGTGCATAGCAGTGGAGTAAATTTGCAAAACAGGAATTTCTAGTGAGATGCAGAAAGTTTTGTCTTTTATCGCTCAAACCACGAAGTGATGAGATATTGCAACAGATTGCCTGAAGAGACTGTAAAATCTCTGTCTTCTGAAATGTTCATAAATTGACAGGCTTGTGAACAGTTTGACTTGTCTGGCTTGGTTTTGACCTTGTGCTGAGGCTAGAAGACTTCCAGAAATGCCTATCAATTTAAATTATTCTATAACTATGGCATAATGGAAACTGTACTCACAACTTATAATTAGCTCCCTGTATAACAGTGCTTCCTTGGTATAAGCAATTGCAAACATTAAAACACCGTGAACTAAAGCAAGTGTTAGGAGCCAGGAAAGTTGTGACTTAGTATTTATTTTTATTGCTTTTATTTATTAAAAGTTTCTACGCGACACTTCTCAAATCAGCTGAAGAAAAAGAAAAACCCCATGGGAAATTTACTCTAGTGGCACAGACTTTAATATCTTTCTTCAGAACCAAGTCCCGAAAGAAAAAGGAACAATTATCTGTTCTATACAATCAACAGCATTATAGTATGATTTTCAAAGAAACCCCAAACCATTAAAATTACAACATTTGTCTACCCAAAAGGCTTTGTTCCATCACACACAAAAAAGGTGTTGCAGTACCAAAATAGCACATTTTCTTCTCTGTATCATGCCTTCAATTCTTATGAGATGCAACATCTGCCAGTGAAAAAAAGGTAAAGAAAAAAACAAGAATATTTCTGAATTTATCGTATCACTAACCTGTGCTTTGTTATCATGTATTTATTAAAATCAACTCCATTCTCAATCCCTAAAATATTCTTTTCATAAAGCAATGAAGCTATACTATATGTTTACCTTGCCAGAATATCTACTTGTGACTTCAGAGTTAGTATCTGGTAAGTATTTTGTATAATGCACATTATGGTGTAATAAAACAAAAAATGTGCCAAAATAAACAGCTTCTTTTCCTTCCTCAAACAACATGCTATATTCATTTTTTCATACTAACTAGATGTTAAGTAGCTGCAACGTTTTCTCCTTAAGACAGAGCAATGTCATTAAAAGAGTACATTTTATCACGACATCAAACAGTACCCAAACTTTTAGGGCAACTTTTAGGGCATTTGAGACCATAAACGTATTACAAAAACACTTAAGTAAGGATGAAATTATCCCTCCTGCACACGTCACATGCAAATAGCAAAATACATAGTTATCTTTATGGTGGGAAGCCTCTCATTACTGTTGTTTGAAATGTGGATTTGTCATCCCGTGTGCACTAAGTCAATCACCACACACTTGGACAGACACTGTTTCTTTATTTCAGGACTGTGCAAGCCTGGGTGCTCAGTGGTTTCCCACAGATCAAGCACACGCAGGAAACTGTCCTCACAATATTTATAGACAAAAGTTAGAAAACTAGTAGTTTTCCAGTTCTCCTCACGATGATTTGTTAGAAATTTTCATACAGTTTTAATACCACTGACTCCATGCATACTCAGGGGAATGTCTTTAATTGTGCAGGGGTCCTTCTGACCTATGGGCATGAGTTTTAGTATTGTAATAAAGGTAGTTCAGCTAAGGATTCATGGATCTTGTGTTAATTGCCAAGTTGGCCATCTCCCCAAAGCATCCTACTCTCTCTGGAAGTCCCTGGTTAAGGACAGAAAGTACTTATTTTTCTGATGCCTAACACAACCATAGCTCAGCTTGTTTGGAATGAGCCTTCAGCAATTCCAGAAATAATTCTTCCTTATTTCCATTTTTTTTTTCCTCCAGGTAGGATTTTCAAATTGGCAACACTAAAGCCCAGCTGGCAAAGGAATACAGAACTCCATCTGCAACACACTGCTCTATTTTTACAGTGTAACAGCAGCTTCAGGGAAACGCCTGGACCTAAAGAACGCAGCCTATACGGGACGCTGAAACTCCCAATTATACTCACCCCACCTCCCTCAGGGGCGGAGATCCGCCATTTTTGTGCCTTCCCGCCCAGACTTGGGAGGACCTCGCCGCGCCTTTTCGCCCAGCAGGAGTGCAGGGGTCCTTCAGCCTTTGGGGCTGCCCTCCATACTCGCCTGGCTTTATGGCTCCTTCCGCCCCAGGAAACAGAGCCTCTACTTTCTCACTATGCCCTATTTTTATTTGAAAAGAATAAATAAGTGGATTGAACGTCTCTCTTCCCTTCATGGGGGGAAGTAGACCAGACAAGCCGAGACCTCTTTGTCAGGCAAAGTTTTGCGCAGCCATAGACGGGCACCACATCCAAGGTCCGCTTCCTCTCGGCGCCAAAATTCAAACGTTAGTTGTGATGAGCGTGCGAGAGGGGCTTGGTGGCTGCTGGCGGTTCACCGTGGGCTCTCTTCGGTTCGTACCTCTGGGGCTGCGAGGGGGTTAGGTGGGGGCAAAGGGCAGTCGCTGGGCTGTGTCTTTCGAGGTGCGTGGCAGCGTCTCCCTGGGCTCCAGTGCGGTAGGCGAGAATCTGCGGTGGGTGAGCGTGGAGATACCCGTCCTTTTGGCCCCCAGATTGTCCCGGAGTCATAGAGTAACCCGAAATGGGAGGGGGATCGTCCAACTCCCGGCCCCACACGGGATAACAGCCGTAACGACCAGCGTTATGACAAGCGTGGGCTGTAGCTACAGCGATGAACAGTGGGTGAAATCACGTTATTTAAAGAATTTAACGCACGCGGGGTTGTTGGGATGCTTACTGGATCTGTGGTCCTTCGTGGTTTTGTTTAAAAATGCATGCTATTTTTGTTTTCAGACGTGTTGCTGTGTTAGGCATACAGTAGAAGTTGTTTCTCTTGTACGTGTGTTTTTTTATTTTATTGTTGGTTGTTTTTTTTTTTCCCCCTTCAAAGCACGAAGAGTTACAGTCCAGTCCTTTCGTTGTACTGCTGGGGGAAGCACCAACGTAGCCCCCTGACAGTTTAAAGAAGATGTACATCAAATCGATTGTACTTGAAGGATTTAAATCCTATGCTCAGAGGACAGAAATCCGTGATTTTGATCCGTTATTCAATGCCATTACGGGCTTGAATGGTAGTGGCAAGTCCAACATCTTGGACTCCATCTGCTTCCTGTTGGGCATCTCCAATCTATCTCAGGTAAAGAGAAAGGGTGAATTTAAGACAGGTCTTCCTTACGTCACCAATGTTTCATTTTAGCCTCCTGAGAAATCTCTGGTGGAAGACCCAAAAAGTGATATTCCTGTCAAAAAATGGTTTTATTTGTTTGATTCTTCAGTGTGCAGAACTGTGTTTCTACTGTTTTTGTTTATTCTTATTAAGTTTAAATTATCAGTACACTGCGCTAGTGTAAAGTATACCACTTAGTTGAAAAATACCCACTTAAGGGCAGCAGCCTGAAGCTGAAATTCTTTTGAAGCTAGAGGCTCCAATTTGTGTACTTGTAACAAAATTCTGCACTTCTACATTGAGTCTTTGAGATTTCACCAAGATGTTCCTCAGGAAAAAAAAAAAAAAAAAAAAAAGCAAAAATCTGGTTTCTTGCTACGACTTGTTTAAAAAATGTGCCTCACTTGTTACATAAGAAAATAAAAATAAAACTGCATGTGCTGAGACCAATTTGAACTGCTGCCCTCAGGTGATTTCTCCCCCGTCCTATCTAGGTTAATCCAGCAGACCTTCAAGGAACACTTTTTAGTGTGCTGCATTAGGAACGATAAATATTCTGTATGTGAGGGTACGAGTGACTGAACTAATAATCTAGCTCTTTTTTGTTTTTTGGTGTTTTTTTTTTTAATCAGAAATACCATGTAGAAACAAATGGCAAGTTCTAGCTCACTAAAACTTTAACATTCTGCCAATGCAAGATGCACTAGCATCTTGCAGCTCTGGTATCTCTCATTTCCCTGAATCTTCAACATTATAGATAGACCTCTACAGTATCCATTCATTTTGCCAAAACAGAAGAACACAACAGAGGTTTGATTTCTTTCAAAAGTTGATTGATCTGTTCCACACGTTTAGGTGCGAGCTTCAAGCCTCCAAGATTTAGTTTATAAAAATGGGCAAGCTGGAGTGAATAAAGCAACTGTGTCTATCACATTTGATAATTCTGACAAGAAAAATAGACCACTGGGATTTGAAAATAGTGATGAGATCACCATCACCAGGCAGGTGAGCACTTAATATGTGTACTTATTTGCTCAGAAAACTACAGAGTGAGTTTTTAACAGGAATATAGAGAGTTTTAAAGTCTTTAAGTTTTTGCAACTGGGGCAATGATACTACAGTGTTATTAACAGGAAGTGTAGAAGTGGAACCACTGTACTAGATTAAAAGTTACTTGAGAAATAAGATTATTAGATGCAGTATATCACTAATGTTTTCTATGAAGTTGCACAGAAGCATACTGGCAGTAAAATGATGTTCCTAAATAAGTTCTAACTTTCTGTCTTGTGGCTTTCTCTTCATTTCTGAGCTTCATGTTAAATTCTGTCTCCAAAACATGGAACTTTTATTAAAAAAAAAAACTTGCACAGTTTGGGAATTTCTTGTCAGTCTTGAACAAATCTTTACCCTCTCTAACTGATCTTATTCAAAGCTTCAGTTAGGACCGAAAAGATGTTTGAAATATCTGTAAGATCTATCGTTATGCTCTATATGGTATGTGCACATAAAGCAGGAGTATATGGAATTTGCTCTGATTTTTTTGATGCATGTAATTATTTTGTCTTTGTATAACATCAAGCTACTTTTAAATCACTTGAAGCTGCTTCTGTTTCTTTTCCCTGTCTAGGTTATTGTTGGAGGTAGAAATAAGTATCTTATCAACGGTATGAATGCTTCCAACAATCGTGTACAGGATCTCTTTGGTTCTGTTGGACTCAATGTCAATAACCCTCACTTCCTTATTATGCAGGTATTATGTATACCTTTCTAAAATTCAGAAAGAATACAAGTGGCACTAAGTTTGTGGAATAACACTTTTTTTCTTATTAAATAAAAGCAACTTTCAAGTGAAAATCAGATATCTATTCAATAGCTAAGATTTTTGCCGCAGTATAGTATGACTCTGCCCGAATTTTTAGCCCTGGCTTCCTTCCATCTCCTCATTTGTCTTATACCAGGCTTTTTCTAAAACACATGCGAATTTTGTTTCCCTTTTGGTCTCTGACAGAATTTTCCTTTATTATTACATTATAAAGGAGAGTACTTTTTCTTTATTTGCTGTATTCTGTGTTAGACAATATTTTGTATGAGTTAAAATGCTTGCTTTCTTAAATCCCAGTTAGAAAAGATGATCTGACCAAATGAAAAGACCTTGTAACCCTTAATAGAGGAATTAAATCAACCCCTGATAGATTTGCACGGAATAGCAAAACAGTAGAATGTACTTGCTTCAAATGCAGTTGTCCTAATTATTATTATTATTATTATTTTTAAAAAAGGTCAGGTTTGCACCCATTTTATTCCCCTTCCATCCCTCCTCCCTTTACAAATGAGCCTGATTACCAAGCAGCCAATCTATAATTAAGAAGTTATTTGAGATCTGGAAGTCAGTAAGTCTGCCAGAACAAAATAATCACAGTACCATTTTACTTGGATGTGAGCAGTAATGTGGAGAATGCGAGTAGAAGATCTAAAGGTGATTTCAAGCTTGCTGCTTAGAGAAGGGACTTAATATTTGTTTGAAATTTTGAGAACAAGGCGATATATAAAACTAACTTATCTGTACAAGAATAATTTAAAAAAAGGTTAGCGCTTGTAATATAGTGTATAAAATGAGTACGTGGGTTTTAATTTATTTTTTACTACTATAGCATGGTACACAATCATAATTCTTTTTATCTTTCTCTAACCAGGGGCAAATTACTAAAGTTCTAAATATGAAGCCGACAGAGGTGAGAAAACCGTGCATTTCTTTTTTCTTATTTTTTTTTCTGGATAAGGAAGTGTTATAGAGAGATAATATGCTAAGCTTGCTTTGAGTTGAACCAACTTGACATGATAAAAATCATTAACGTTCTGTCAAATTATTTTACTTTAGATTCTAGCTATGATTGAAGAAGCAGCTGGTACTAGGATGTATGAATGCAAGAAATTAACTGCTCATAAGACCATAGAAAAGAAGGAAAGCAAACTGGATGAAATTCGAAGGGTTGGTACTACATGTGGGAATGTATGCTTTATTTTCTGAAGATACTGAATAACCAGCGCAGTGTGGTTTTGTTTTTTTTTTTTAACTTGTAAACTATTTCATTTCTTTGTGTGTTTCTGTATGTGTGGTATTAATGCTACATGAGTTTTAAAAATCTGAACACAAGTGTTCTGGTTTGTGTTTCAGATCATAACTGAAGAGATCAGTCCAACTCTAGAGAAACTGAAAGAGGTATGGAATACTTAGAGAAGTGGTAAGAGGCTTTAAGGTACTGAAGAAATACTTTCAATTGCCTCAAACTAGTATGTGGAAAATAAGACATGATATTTTCAGCCTTGTTAGAATCTTTAAGGTGATGTAAAGTTTATCATCTATCCACATACAGACAGCGTGGTTTGCAGGAATTATGAGAAATCTGGGAGAGGAACATAGGGAGAAAGAAGCAAATGAGAGAAGCATTAAAAATAGAAGTTAAATACTTGTCTTAGTTCTTAAACTTGCCTCAAGTGGAGTTTCTGTTATACAATCAACTGTACTAGTATGGCTTTACCTATGATTTCCTTAAGTGGGTTTGCGGTGTACAATACTGAATATTTTATATATATATTATATGAATATTATATACTATATCCTATAACGGTACTATAATTTTTTTCCACCCAATTTTAATTCTTATTTTCTTTTAATCTACATCTTCTCAGGCACGTGCATCGTATCTGGAGTATCAAAAAATGACGCGAGAAGTGGAGAATTTAAGGCGCATGTATGTGGCTTTTCAGTATGTTCGTGCTGAAGAGATAAAAGATCGCTCTACTAAAGCTTTAAAGGAAGCACAGGCAAATAAGAAGAAGATTTTTGAATCAATGGCTGAGAATGAGAACAAGGTAAAGGAACTTGCACAACAAATAGAAGAAACGGAAAGGAAAAACAATGAGGTAAGTGAGAGCACAGATGTGCTTACCTGGAAGTCTTAATAGAAGGAAGTATATAAGAAGAAAGTTATTTTTGTAGATGATATGCGCTTAGATTTTACTCTTCCTATGATGGATTATTTAGATTATATACTGCTTACTCATTATTAGCCGTTCCCTAAAAGGGGTCTCTTTAAAGTTTTAATGTCTGAAATACTGTATTTCCAATTGCTGTAAATCATAGAATATCCCAAGCTGACAAAAACCTGCAAGGATTGGAGTCCTATTCAGTAAGTTCCCAAATAATCTTGATAATTTTGTCAGGCACTGAAGTGAGACTGAGTAATTGAAGATGATAAAATTTTTCCCTCATATTTCCACATTCAGTGGAAAACTTTATCTGATTTCTTTTTCTTTTCATTTTTGTCTGTGTTTCAGACAAAATGCACTTGAAGTGGGAAATACTAGTGACCTCAGTTATGGAGGTAGGAAAGTTAGTTATGTACTGAGTACCCCACAGCATCCTTTCATGCATAAGTGCGACTCTTACACTTCCCCTACAGGGACAGCATCTCAGTAACTACAGTTGGGCTCTAGCGATGGCTTCAAATTGGTTTGGATTTCTGTGGGAAGAGGTGTTCTAGCCCGTTTGTTTTAGAGTCTAACTATCTGCTTCATCAGACATGCACCTCCTATGTAAAGCTATGAACAGAAGATGAAATCTTAAATATTGGATAACTGTATTCATTAAATTTCCATTGTTTCTGATTGTAGGAATTTGGTGCTAAGTTGCATTCTCTGGAAGCTGCTTTTTCAGAACTCCAAAGAGCTGATGCTAAAGTCCGCAGTGATCTTGATCATAGGAAGCAAAACTTAAACAGTGAAGAAAATAGGCTTAAAGAACTGATTAAAGTCATGCAGGAGGTAGGCCCTTTGTTTATGATTTTCTTTTTAAGCACTGATGTAATTCAGAGTGGGGACAGAAAGTTTTTATTATCTCTTCAAAGTTGATTGGAAAGAATGGCAACAGGAGGGCAGAAGCAAATGGTGAAGGTGTTACTTGATTTGCATGGCAGACAGTAGACTCCAACTAAAAACAAATATGATGTATTTATGAAGAAAGTCCAGCTCTGCCGTTGACAACTTTGTTTAAATTTTGGGAGGAGATCCCAACTGCATTCAAGAAACCTGCTAATCTTAAAGGAAAAACATCTGCTTCATATTCTTGGCATTTAATTCTCTTAAAATGGGAACACTAAATAATTTACACAGAACTGTTTTTCCTATTTGTGCAGTTATCTTTTCTTCCTCTATTTCACTTTTCTCTGTAGATGTTGTGTTGAGCGTCCTCACTGAGCAAGTACACACTTGAAATGTATGAAAACAGATTGTGAAATCAAAAAAGCTGACAAAAGGTTTTAAAAACTTGTCTGGTGATACTAATCACAGCTATACATCATCTGATTTACCAACATGAAATTAATAGGACTTGGTTTTTGTTGTTTCTTTTTGTGTATTGTTATTTTTTTGCTAAAGGAATTTAAAGCATTCACATCAAAGGAAAAGGAAATAAAGAAGATAAAGGAAGGACTAAATGGTTTACAGGAGGAAAGTAAAAAAGATGCAGAAGCTTTAGCCACAGCTCAACAGCATTTTAATGCTGTATCTGCTGGCCTGTCTAGCAATGACAGTGGTCAAGGAACTTCTCTTGCTGACCAGATGATGACCTGCAAAAATGAGATTAGCAAAGCAGCAACAGAGGCTAAACAGGTAAGAGTCAGAGCTCTCCTGATGCACTGTTGGAAAAATTTATAGAATATCTGTGCAATACTTACTGGTGTAAGTATTAAGGAAATTTTTGTTGTTTTGTTTTGTTTTATTTTTTTATTAAGCAGGCTGTTTAAAATAAGGAAGTCCTTGGGCCAATATAAGGAAAAGTTACACTGGTATGGGACATAATGTAGATGACTCACAGTGTAGAATAGGATGCTTAGAATAGAAAATTGAAGTATTTCTTTATTTCAAACTAGTAGAATCAAAGGTGTCTGAATAGAGAGTTTGGGAGGAATTTCTCTATTACATTTCACGCTGGTCAGATTACTTGAAATGTGTCACATCCTTCTTAAGATAGGAAACTTTGCTATGGTTGTTTTAATTGTGGAATATAATTTTTTGTTGATAAACTTGCACCTCCCTTGACTCATTCATGGAAAAACTAGGAAAAGTAACAAAGGTGGTTCTGTCCCACAATATTTTAGTTTGTTTCTTCTCTTTCTTTGATACTTTGTATGTGGTAATACAGGTTATTGTATATCCTTGTATCCATACTTGTCTATCCAAGTATGTACAGTAGAACAGTTCACAGAATGGCTTGGGTTAGAACAAACCTCAAAGCTTATCAATCTCCAGTGCCCCACACAACTCTGACCTTCCTGAGTGCCTCCAGGAAGGAGACATCCACAGCTTCTCTGGGCAGCCTGTGCCAGTGACTCACCACCCTACTGAGTATAAAATTTCTTCCTAATCTCTGTCTCCCATCTTTTAGTTTAAAGCCATTCCACCTTGTCCTGTTACTATTTCCCCTTTCTCCTCCTGCTTATAAACTCTCTTTAAGTAGTGGAAGGCCAGAATGATATCACCCTGGAGCTTTCTCTTCTCCAGGCTGAACAAGCCCTGCTCCCCCAGCCTGTCTTCATAGGAGAGGTGCGCCAGCCCTCTGATCATCTTCGTGGGCTCCTCTGGACCCACTCCAACAGCTCCACATTTTCTTTGTGCTGGGGCCCTGAGTGTTGTACTGCAGGTTGCACCTCACAAGGGCAGAGTACAAGAGGATAATCCTCTCCACTCTGCTACCCCTGTTTTGACGCAGCACAGGATACAGTTGGCCTTCTGGGCTGCAAGCACATATTGCTGGCTCCAGCTTTTTGTCCACCAGGACCTCCAAGCCCTTCACAGGAGAGCTGTTCTCAGTGAGTTCTTTTCATTGTAGATACATGTCAGGTATTGCTATGATCCAATTGCAACAGCTTGCACTTGGCCTTGTTCAACCTCATTCAGTTCATGTAGGCTCCCTTTTCAAGCCTGTTCAGGTCTTTTTGGAAGACACCCGTTCCTTCTGTCATACCAACTCAGCTTGGTGTCTTCAAACAAACTTGCTGAGAGTGCACTGCATATGTCATTCTCTAAGATGCTAAAGAGCACTGGTCTGCTAGGTTAGTTGGAAGGGGACCTTCAAAGACCATCAAGTCCAACCCCCACTTGGGGGTTAACCATAAATTAAAGCACAATATTGAGCATTATAAAGCATTCTCTATATGCCCCTTGGCTACTGATAGGCTGGAGGTACTAACTACCTCTCTAGAAAGTCTGTTCCAGTATTTGCACTCATAGTAAAGAGATGCTTCCTGATGTCCTGTCTGAACCTCCCCTGGTACAGCCTTATATCATTCCTACATGTCCTGTCCTTGGCTGCCATGGAGAAGAGACTGTCACTTCCCCCTCCACTTCCCTTCCTCAGGGAGTTGTAGAGAGCAATGAAGTAGCTTCTGAGCTTTCTCTTTTCCAGACCAGACTTCCCAAGCCTTTGCTCACATGCCTTCCAGCAGTTTTATCAGCCTTGTTGCCCTGCTCTGGGCAATTTCAAGTATTGTAACATCCTTCTTGTATGATGCAGCCCGGAACTTCACACAATGCCTCAAAACAAGGCTGCATTACATCTAGTGAGAAAGCCAGCTTTTTGGCTGGCTGTGCTGTGGTTAACGCATCCCACAGTGCAGTTTGCCCTCCTGGCTGTCAGGCAGATCACTGGCTGATGCTGAGCTTGCTGTCACCATCACCCCCAGGTCTCTTTTTTCAGAGCTTCTCTACGGCTGCTTGTCTCTCAGTTTGTGCCTGCGTTTGGCATTGCTTCGTTCCAGGTACCGCACCTGGCATTTTTCTTACAATGTGTGCAGTTGCTGGTTGTCCAGTGTATGTAGATTTCTCTGCAAGGCCTCTTGTCCCTCCAGGGAGTCAACAGCTCCTCCCAGTTCAGTATCACCAGTGCACTCGCTGAGATGCCTTCTGCCCCTGCATCCGGATCATCAATAAAAATGCTGAACAGCACTTGCATCTTATCATGGGGCAATTTGTCCAGAAGGATGCTATGGGGGACAGTATCAAAGGCCTCACTGAAATCCAGAAAGATTACATCCGCTGCTTTCCCTTTGCCCATCAAGCAGGTGATCTTATCATAGAATAAGACAGTGATAGAATATCTCAGGTTGGACGGGAGCCACAAGGATTGTTGCATTCAGCTCCTGGTTCCACACTTTCTCTTGACAAACCCATGTTATCTGCCTCAAACAACACATCTAGGAGGGCACCTTTCCTAGTTGGCTCACTCAGAACTTGCAATGGGAAGTTATCTACACCATGCTTTAGCAATTTCTCAAGCTTCCTTGCTGTGGTAGTGTGATATTCCTGGATTGTCCAGGAATTTAAAGTCTCCTGCAAGGAGGCAACTGATCTTGATGTTTCATCCAGTTCTCTATAGATTAGCTGGACTAAGAGTGGTCTACAGTAGACAACTACTATGACATCTGTTTTATTGCCTGCTGCCTTAATCTTCACCTGAAAGTTCTCTGTCATGTCAACCCTGACAGCAATGGCTATATGGTCTAATCACTCCCAATACATATAGCACGACATCTCCACCTTGCTGCTCCTGAACAGTCAATAGCCCTCCATCCCAGCACTCCAGTCTTGGGACTCACCCCACCAAATCTCACAGATATCTATGGTATCATAAATCTGGTCAAGGGTCACATATTTCAGTTTCTCCTGTTTGTTCCACATGCTGCCTGCACTGGCATGTAGGCATTTCTTCTGTGTTCCAGAACCCACAATGCTATCTGGAGTTGCATAGGTGCTCCCGTTAGCCTTGGTGCTGCACCATCCCTTGGCATGCCTCAGTGTTCCTAGTGCAGTCTCCCTCCCTGATCTGTCTTAGTTTGAAGCTCTCTCAATCAGTCATGTCAGGTTACAAGCAAATTAAATATTTCCTCTATCAAGATAGGTGCGTCTCATTGGCACACACAGACCAAGAGTGCTGGCACTCAGAAATCTCTGACACATTTTGTGCTTTTATCACCTGTGTCTTTAGTTTTAAGGTCCAAGGCTGCTATTTGCCATTCTTGCAAACGGGGAATTTTTACAAATTAAGGGAGAACCTGGCTAGTGCATGTGTTCTAAAGCTGTACTCAAACATTCTCCCTAAATTTCTTCTGGTTCCATATTTTACTCTTCCTTACAGGCCCAAATGAAGTTGAAATATGCACAGCAGGAGCTAAAAACAAAACAAGCTGAAGTTAAAAAGATGGATGGAAACTACAAGAAAGATCAAGAGGCATTTGAAGCTATCAGAAAAACAAAAGAAAAACTACAGGATGAAATGAAAAAGCTGAAATATGAAGGTTTTTATATAGGCTTTTGGTGCATAATTTATGTGGGGACCTGGAAAGGAATACAGAAGTAACAAGAAAAACAAGTATATTGTTTTCAGGCACAAAGAAATTTATCTGGTGAATGTTGCAGAGGAAGTAGTTTGAAATGATTCAGCTTTTAATGCTGCCAGCCGACACTTACAAAGCTTAAACTTAGAAGAGTGACTGGCTTCCTTGTTTCTTCCTGCTTTCCCTGTTTAAAACTTCTTAAACGTTGTTTCTGGTTGCAGGTAACTGTTGCAGAAGATGCACAAAAGTGTAAATTGACAATCCTGAATTCATTTCAACTCATATTTAGGGAGTAGCAGTATATTTTTTGCTCTGTGTATTTGATTTTTGTTGAAGTGTTAATTCGTCTAAAATTGAAATTTAAAAATAATTTTAGAAGTTTTTTCAATTAGCTGCTCCCCGTGCATGTATATAAACAGAGCAGAATACTGATTTTTAAATTGCTATGTTTCTGTACTCTGAATGTTTTTGTGCTCTTTGTGTTCAACTTCAGAAGCAGAACAAGAAGCCCATCTAGCAAAAAAGAAGCAATTGAGTTATGAGATCAGTTGTCTGAGAGAACTGTGTGAAAGTATAGAAGCAAAGCATCCTTATCTACGATTTGAGTACAAGTAAGAGCTCAGTGTCATCTTGGAATACATTTTAAAGGGCTGTTTGGTGCATTTTACGCATGAATTGTGAGACTATAAAAATTATTCCGTCGATTCCCTGGCAGTTGTTTTTCTTGTACTGTCAGTGAATAATGATTCTCTTATCTGAGGCAAGTGAACAGGTTAGTAAAGTCAGGAAATACAACCTGAATTAGCGGGCAGCAGTGAAGAGGATACAGTCATTCTTAAAATACAACCTTATCAATATAACATGAATTTAGAAGCTTTGTAACATGGTGCTGCAAGTAAGTCAAGTTCAGTAGCAGAAACCATAGTAATCCAACAGTCTAACCTGCAAAAATGTTATTAATTTTCAGTCCTGTCTGAGGTCTGTGAATAAACTTTGTGGAAGTCAATGTTGTTTCTGTCTCCACCAAATATATAGATCGTCAGATTTGTTTTCTTATGTGAAATTAACCTGAGCATATTCCTGTAGCTGTGCTAATAATAGGACCCAGACTATAATCTGAGAACTGTGTGAACAAATCATACTGAAGTCAGGAAGGAAATTATTGTAACTGACTTTTTACTGGGAAGTCTCTTGCTGTTAAGTAGTTAAACTAATAATTTCCTGTTTATTTGGCCTAATAGAATTAGAGTTTCTTCTACCATTGTAAACAACAGTAGTTTCTAATGTAGTTTTTGAAGATGTCAGGAAGAGAACCAAATGTGGTTATCATAACTGATTTTGTTTTTCTAAGAAATCCAGAAAAAAATTGGAACCCCAACTGCGTGAAAGGCCTTGTTGTAACTCTTATCACTGTGAAAGACATATCCACATCAAAAGCCCTAGAAGCAGTGGCTGGGGGAAAACTCTATAACATTGTTGTGGACTCAGAGGTATGTGTATCACTAAGCAAGCATGTGACTTGATGGTGATTTGATCCCAGGTAGCTACTTAATTTAAGTCAGAAGTGTCATACATAGATACTGTTGATGAAATGATGCTATTGGAATGCTATATTGTCTTAATATTCAGATATGCTCTGAAAGGTAGCTTTTCTCATTCTAGGCTACTGGCAAAAAGATTTTAGAAAAAGGTCAACTAAAGAATCGATACACCATCATTCCACTAAACAAAATTTCAGCCAAGTGTATTGGACATGAAATTATCTCACTGGCCAAAAACCTGGTATGTAAATAAATACTATATTTTTTATTGTGTGCCTTTTTTTTTTCTTGTTATTTTTTTTTTTT
>PPHD01001661.1:3308-39081 GCA_002909625.1 Bambusicola thoracicus | reverse complement strand
TCAGTCTGTTGTGCTAAGAGGAGTTTGCAAAGAAAGCCCCGCCAGGTAATGAATATTTGAACTCTGCCTTCTGTCAGCACTCTGGCACTTGTGTCAAAAATTCTCTCTTACAGTCACTGCCCATCAGGAGGGTCAGTTGGATTCAGAGTCCAGCGATCTCACGTGCAATTAGCTGCATAGCAGAGCAGTTAAAAAGCAGCTGAGTCATCAATATCTTCATTCCAGTCCCCCTGAAACCCAAGAATTTGTTCTCTCTGCTGCAGCTGCCCAGGACAGCAGCCGCCTTCTCCGCTCCATTCCTGTGAGACAGCTGAGCAGGTGCTGCAGTATTATCTGCACACTGCGTTTCCTGGGGCATTCAGGTTGGTGAGAGCCTCCTTAAGGGAACACGACATGGAAATGGAAGACAGAATTTGAGGTAACTTCATTCCACTTCTTCCTGGCAGCGCATCCCACATTCTCGAGCAGCCGTGTGTTACTCTGCCTCCATATCCCCGCATTTTTTCTCCTCTTCTGAGCAGACAAGGCTTCCTCCCAGACGATCTTTCCACTTACTCTGCTGCAGGTAACGTGGCCCCTTACAATTATTTTGCAATAGAAAACCATCCCGTGGGGCAGAAGGGTCTAAAAAAGGTAAAGGATCCTTTTCTGAGCTTGTAGGGCAAAAAAATGATGAGCAGCAAGCAACCTCCGAGTGCAAGTAAAACATCTGTGGAGTAGAACTGGGAAAGTTTTGATTACTGTGTTTAAATAGAAACGTTTTCTCCTGCAGCTGTTGAAAGCATCCCCGTGCTGACATCCATGCAGTCCTCACCCGTTCTGCGCACACTCCTCAGTGATCTCTGCAGGGACCTCCAGAAGTTGGGCACCCGGCGCTGTGCCAGCTTCTTTGCTGCAGGAGTTGAAGAGGACGACTTCCACGAGGCCTTACAGGACCTGAGAACTCTGTCACAGTGCTACGAAATGGGTTTTGAAGCTGATGACTCTGAGGATGAAAGCGACTCGGACTGATGGAGCTTTATTACAAGAGATTGGGGAAGGGAGGAGATTCTTGAGTGCTTTCCAAATAAAGGGAATGGCTCTGAAAATGGCCCAACTGTGACTTTCTTTTTATTTTAGACTGTTAAAAGGTTGGCTCGAGTCCTGCAGCTACTTGCAGTTGTGTCCTCAAGGAGGAAAGCTGCTTTTCTTCACTCCGCACCCAAATCGTGTGCTTCAGAGTAAGACCGCACAATAAATACCATCTGAATTCTGTTAACTTTCCCATATACAATCAACACAAGGGAAAAAAAATATACAAAAAAATCTTGTGTTCCACATGAAAACAGACATCCTATGATACACTATTTACACGCAAGGATAGAACGGCCCAAATCTTTACTGCAGACAGAACCATCGCTTCTGTCATCCTGCTTCTGAAGTGCCTCAGACTGATTCTAAAGGAGGATATTCCTCTTTGTTCCCTTAGTTCGATGCAGATGGAGAAGTGGTGCTTGGCAGAAATTAAAGTGAACCAAAAGAAAGAAAGCTGCCACCCAGGTACCTGCAGAAGCATTTTACCTCTCCTCAGCAGCAAACAGCTCTCCTGCTGCAGTCAGTAGCATATCCAACCAGGAAAGCCTCAGTCGTCGGGTTCCTCCTCAGAAAGCAGGAGGTCTTTGTCTGACAGCTGGTCTGCATTGCTGGTGCTTGTTGCGTCCTCCTCATCTTCTGAGCTCCCATCGCAGGATGTGTGGAACAGCTTCATCAGTTCCCTGAACCTGTGGGATACCTGAGGGAGAAGGGAAAGCCAAAGTGAGCAGAGGGGCCTGAAAGGTGATAGGAAAGGAGTTTCAAGTAGAAAGATCATGTTGCGAAGGTCAGGTCAGGCTTTATTTGTATTTTTTTTAAGCATAAAAAAAATACAATGAGATTTTATACCAAACTCAATCCTAAGGAGGAATTAAAATGAGAGCATGGGGCTGCTCTGTTGAGGATTCTTTTTCTCTGATGCAGCATCACACTGAAAATTGAGTTTGGGCTGCATGTACAACAGCAGCTCCACATCCCTCCTTCCTTCCCAACCCCTTTTCCTGTCCAACACACACAGCATTTCCACACCACCCTTACCTCAGCAGCTGTCTTGTTGCCCAATTTCTGTGAGATGGCCTGGAAGGTTTCCAGGTGGGCTCCTTTCTCCTGGCAGGTGGTGAGGATGACTCTGTCTGCCTCCCTGTGAAGCAGCAGGATTGTTATCAGAGCAGCCAAAGCCATGAGCTAACAACACTGCTACCACCACAAACCTAAGAGCTCCGTTCCCAAGTTAAGATCAAACTTCACAACCTCAGCACAGTGCAGCAGACCTGTTCCTTCACTACCATCACCACCACCACCAGAGGAAATCTCTCTGGGCAGAACTGCTGTTATCCTGTTTTTATCTTTTTGTAGGGAAAAAAGGTTCTTCCCCTCCCAGCTTGGAGCACTGCAGCAATTACATTGCCACAAGCAGAGGCAGCGATCCTGACAGGAGCAAGGCAGCAGCTATGGTAGGCTGTGGTTAGAGGCAAGAATATTCAAAGGGGGGGAAGAGGGGAGCAGAAGACATTAGAAAATGGGAAAAGAGGATGAAAATAAAGAACTCTCAAAATACTGTGGGTAAAGCCAAACACTGAGCACACCAAGGATGTATGGATGCAGTCCAAGCAGATGTACCTGGTCCAGAGAACAACCTTCTCCCCAGTAGAGCTGACTTTGCTGTTCTTGGCACACACCGTTGCTTCTGTGACTCGCTGCTGTTGCTGCTCCTCTTCCTTCTGCCCCAGGGAGGCAGTGCACACTCTATACTCTAGCTCCTCAGAATGCCGATGCACCTGGAAGCAGTTGTTTGTATTTGACTTTAATCTGTTCTCAGGAACACTTCCAGTGCAGCCCATATTATCTGCTTCCAAAGCACAATTACTGGGGGACGGTGAGCAGCAGCTCTTACCCAGTGCTGGTTTTCTAGCTGGTGTCATCCAACTCTGCTTTGCTTCAGATTTTCCTTGCAGAGGCAAAGGTGGTCCCTCAAATTCCCTTGCACTTAATTTTGAAGAATGGCCAAACTTATCTGATGAATCTGAGGGAAGCCCTTCAGTCTGACACAAACTGTTTTTGGAGGAGCCGGGTTGCACTGAGCCTTTCACTGTAGCAGAACGAGATGACAAGAGCAGATCTCTGCTCAGCTCAAGGGAGGCATCCACATCTCCTTGATGCTGCTGCTTTAGTCCTTCACTGCCACCCCCTGCGCTGCAAGGGCTGCCTTTGGTTTCTTGAGGTAGTTTTGGGGCAGCCTTCTGCAAGCGTGTCCATCCGGGTGCAGCACTGAAAGAGGGACTGTCCTTGGCAGCACTCACACCTCCTTCCTGGACCCGGCGTTCAGGCAGTGCAGCTTTGTCTGGAGATGTGTGTCTGCTGCAGACTGCTCTTCCTTCTGGGTGAGATCCTGGTAAGAAAGCCAAACAACCTGAGGTCAGTTCCTGTATGAAAAAGCTTCTGCAGGTTTCATGTATTTGTTTTAAAGAGGCTTTTGAATTCCAGAGGATAAGGCAATAAATGAGAGCAGTCTGCGAGCAGTTTGTAATGCAGCTGCACTTTACTCATATTGCACTTCTAAGAACGCACTCTGCAGTCCACTTCCTTCACCACTGTGAGATGCTACAACTACTGCTGTGTGGGGAAATGAGCAACATGGGAAGCCTTAAGTGCACTGCCTAGAACAAAGTTCTCAGGTGAAAAGGGTGTTGATGCTTCCATGCTTCTTTTCATCTGTGGAAAAAGGTTTGGTGATAAATGCTAATAACCACCTGTATACAGAACGATCACATACCTGCAGGCAGAGGCTCCCCTTTCCTCGATACAGTTCTTGTTCTGCTCTGGACATCCTCCCCCTCATCTCTGTTCTCCAAGCTTTCTTCTGCAGGTTCCTTTGGTGTTCCAGAATCCTTCCCTTCAGGCTGAGGACTCGATTCTTGCTGAACGAGGCTGGCACTCAGCTCCTGAGAATCTTTATTTTTATAAAATTTGTTTTCACACACCTGCAAATCAGTAAATAGGCAGCTAATTACAGATGTGTTGGATCCAACCAGACCCAACACCTCAGCCTTTGCTTCCAAAGCATTACTTGATCCTAACTAAGGCTTCAGTTCGGCACTACATTTGCATCTAGGAAGCCAAATCTTTACTATTATGAATAAGCACAGTTCTCACACAGCGGCCACAGAAGCATCTTTCAGAAATACACAAAAAAGCTTATTTTTAACTCAAAGAAACACCAAAACTTATGAAATTTAGCATAGCAAGAGCTGGCAATTGGAAGTAAATAGGAGATAGACCAGAAAAGGTCAGACAAAACACTGAAGAGAAAGACAGGATTGGTTAACTTTATTCTCTTCCCCAACATGTGATGTTTCAGTAGATCTGTGTCTGAAAAGCTCCTCACAGCAGTGAGGCTCTTGGCAGAACTATCCCCCCTCACCCACCACACCAAAAGCTTCACCTCACCTTACTGCTACAGTGGCTGCAGTTCCTCCTTTTGCTTTTCTTCAGCTTGAGTTCACCACTCCCTTCATGGCAGGAACACGAGCATTCCTTCATCCCATCTCCCCACTCAGCCTCCTGCAAACAGACAGACAACAGACAGACAGCAGCTGATCAGTGCGCACTGTACACAGAGATGACAGATCTCCTCAGTCCCTCTTTACAGACATTTATCTTCATGAACATGCATTTGCCTAGAGTCCAAACACAGGGACTAATGAGATGCCCCAGGCACACCTTGTCGTTGTTTTGGCCTCCAATTTCTTTACGTTTCTTATTTCTGGGGGCTGCGTGAATCTTGGGTGGTTCATCCTCTTCTTCTACATCTGGCAAAGACACCTCTTCAAAGCCATCAAACTAAAAGAAAACAACAAAAGAAGAGCTGCTCTATCATCACAGCTCCCCAGAAGGCCAAACTTCATTTTCTCCGTGAATTTCTAAATACTGAGATCAGTTCCAGTGCCCCCCCAGCCCAGCTGTGTTAGAAGAGACAAACGCTGTAGAAAGGTTTTAAAGGTTTGCTCCAGTCCAGCAGCTATCCCACCCTGCTGCCTCCATTGCTCTGGAAATGCAGCCATGATTGGAGTCTTTCAGGTTCAAACATATTTTCCTATCTTTCCTGGTCCTATGAAAGCATCACTGCACCTCATATTCCTTCTCTTCTGTCCAGTTGATTTCCTCAAAGTCCCCCATGCGGCTGGCTGAGGGCCGTAAGTGGTCAAAGAACACAGAGAACTCATCCTGCAGGTGGTCGTGTCCCTTCAGCAGCTGCCACATTTGGGTCTTCAGCTGAAAGAGAGAAATCCAGAGAAAATGAGCATTTCGTTCCACACCATCAAATTCTTCTGAGGATTTCTCAGGGCAGGCAGAACATCAAGGCTTATTACAACTCCAGTGTGGAAGTTTATGTCACATTGGTGTTAGCTCAAGAATATTTTGAGATCAATCCATATGCAGATATCACATCAGCAAAGAAACATCCCTACAACATGCTGCACGTGGGAACTGAGAAGTAGGATCTCTCACTGCTTCTCAGGGATTTAGAGAAAGGAGACGCCTGGATGCCTCCTTACCTCTGCAATCTCCTGGGGGAGGCAGTCCACGGAACTCTGCAGAACTTTGATGATTTTTTGATGGTGGGCAGGATTTTCAGCAAAGCAGATCTCCAGCTGCCTGAGGAACTTCCGGCTCTTCTCAAATGCTTGCTGCTCTTCAAACTGACCGAAAGAAAAGAGATTCACACCCCTCATGAAAAGAAAACAAACATAAAAATCCTCAGAAGGCATTTAACAGGTGAAACCTCTGCCCACTGAAGTGGAAGGCTGACTTCTGAGACAAGGAAAGCATTCCGCTTGCTGTATCTGCCCACATCTCTCTGTGGTCAGGTTCTGGGACTCCAGAGGGAAAGGCTGATTGATTCTCCACAGTCACACCCAGGATAAGTCTCATAACAGACACCAGACTTTTTCAATTCCAACTAATTAAGCAGAAGGTAAGCAAACGATTTACCACCTGTGTTTCCTTGCCCTAGGGAAAATTCCTCATTCTTTCACTCCCATAAGCATTCACGCTGTCTGCTTCTTTCACTCTACCTACCAGCCCACACTCCAAAGCTTGTTCTGGCAAAAGAAAGGCAGCAAAGTCTGTGAGCAACTGTGGCCAGTCATGCAACAGTTTCTGTAAAGTGAAATATAGATCCACAGCTGTTTGCTTGTCCATGCTGATCTCAAACTCGTAGATAACGCGGAGGAAGTCTTCATACTTTCCAGGAATGTGCTGCAGTGCTTCACGCACCTGCAAAGAACAACAAACCATTACAGGACTGCGTGACATCCAGGATGGAAGAAGCAAACACAGGAATCTCTCATCTCTTGCTACTCAGCATTCTTACAGTGCTCCCAGTTTTGTTGGGCCAACAAAAATCTCTTTCTTCGAGGATAAAAGCAGACTGCTCACAAGAGAGAAGGAAACCAAACCCAAGGACATGTAATGCTGTATTTAAAACAGGCCCAGTGTTGTGGGCTGAGCATCCCCACAGCCACTCTCTCCCCACTTCCCCTGAGCAGGGCAGGGCAGAGAATAGGAAGAGCAGAAAGAAGAAAACTCATGGGCCAAAACAAAGGATTTAGTAAAGTAAAGGAGCACCACATGGGGTGCTATGAAGAATGGCAACTCCATCCAGGCCAGAAGCAGTACATGCAGTTAGAAATGGCAGTTGTGCTGCCCAGAGCTGAACTGTGTTTGAGGATTCAAAGAGCCTGATGTAACCCCAAACAAGAACAACTGCTCTGCCGTACCCTGGTCAGATAGGCTTGTGCAAACGCCAGATCCTTCTGCTCCCTCAGGGGATCCCTCTCCAGGATGTTTTCATCATACAAGAGGAGCAGCTTTGATGTGTCTTTGCTTGCACGCGCCCGGCCTCTCTTATTTCTGGCTCTGTGAGAGCTCCTGCTTTTCCCAGGGGCTTTCATGTTCTCTCCTGCGAAGAAACACAGTCATACACCCATTTTTCATACGTTTTCTTGTCTGGCAGACAACCATTCCTCTATACTAACACAGAAATATAGAAGCAGCTTTTTCAGAGTTGAGGTTTTCATAGTGGGCAGAAAACTGTTTACACCCTCCCCTAAGCATATAAGCAACGTACTTTTCATTGGTGTAATCTATGATGGAATGGAAAGCACTGCAGTAGTAAGGGGTGGCAAAGTCTTTGGCTACAGCAAAAGAGAACAAGCCCAAATGCAGCAGCAGCAGACATGAAGAAAAAGAGCTGCTTACCTTTGGAAGGCCTCCAGCAGGCAAGAGACGCCCTCACCTCCACTGCCAACCCTTAAATGAAGTCTAGGAAGGGGTGGCTCCTGGCTTTACCCTTTCCAGTCACTCAGGTGCAATGCTTGCACCTGAGTTCCCCTGGGTTGGCCCTGCCTTCCCACCAGGTGCTCAATCACTGTTTCAGGCTGTGATTTAGCATTTCCACTACAATTAGTCAGGCTGGCTAACGATACAAATTGGCTGTTTATAGCAGTCAATGAGAAAATTCCACAGAAACAGCAAAAAACCCATCTCTGACCTTAGCTGCTACACAGCTGTCCTTTATTGCTCCCCAGCAAGACCTGGTAACATGAAATTCAACTCAGCAAAGATGTGACACAGAGTGTCCCCATTTGTCACTTTTAATGCAGGCAGCAGTTATATTTCCCCATGCCCTGTGTCAAAAGAAACTGACAAAGCTTACCTGGTGGCATTCTGTGGGCTTCCACCTGTGGGGCCATGTTGGTCAGCGTGAAGGCTGATTTAGGTTCCTCTGACACATCTCCACATACTTCATCATCTTTCTGGGAGCTCTCTATCCCCTCCCCTTCCTCCTCCTCCTCTTCCTCCGGCTCAGAGTTCTCTTCTTGGGAATTTTCTTCTTCCGAATCTCCTTCTTGGCTTAAACGCCTCTCTGTTGCAAGCCAAGTCAGCTTTTCCATTGTCTCCTAAGAAAGAAACAGCAAAACCCCAAATCATTTTCTTTTGGTGTCTGTTTGTCATTCAGCAACCAGCTCACTCAGCTCAACAAGAACCAGAACCACACACCTTCGTGCAGTTCTGCACAGACTTCATTTCAGATTCTGACAATTTATAAAAAGCCTCAAGTGTGGGAGGACCGTGCCAAACGATCCCTAATGATCTTATTTCTGGAACTTCATCCCAGAAACTACTTTCCAACTAAAGCATTTTGGTCTAACAAACAGCCTCACTTGAGGAAGCCCTTACAACTCAGTGGAGTTTAAATCTGGGGTTTTGCAAAGTGTTCCTCTAGTTCAGACTCAAAATCTCCTCAGCGAAATGCAGTGCTGCATTTCTCCAAAGCCAGCACAAGGACTACAATACTATATGGTTAGCATTCCATCCTCTGATTGGGTGCAAACTGTGACTTTCCCTTACTCCACTGAGGTGTTTTGGAACACTGACATTTTTTAAAGCTTAGTTTGCTCTTACCTGAAGTTCAGGCACTGAAAGGATGGATTCTTCCGAGGCTGACGACATTTCCTCATCCTCATCTTGTGTAAAATCATCGAAGTCATCATCCTCTTCCTCCTCTTGCCCTTCCCTTTCTCCTCCAGCTTCAGGGCCAGCGGGCGTCCCAACAGACTGCCCATCCATGCTGGATGAATCCTCTGGCCTTCCCAGAGGGCTGCTAAATTCTGCTTCAGCATCTGCTGCGGATGAATGATTCTGTGGAGACTCACTGCATACCTGTGCTCCACCAACAGCACCCGCCTCCCTCTGTGGTTCATCACGGGGAGACGGCTGCAAAGCCCGCCTTTCTTCTTCTCCCTTCTCTTCACACAAAGCATGCTCCTTTTTAATTTCTTTCAGCTCATTAGCACATGAGCACGCAGCCTCCATGTTCAGCTCCTGGCCAAGCCCCAGCATGAACTCCTCCTTGACCTCAACACACAGCAGACTCCTCTTCTGTACTGGATTTACTTCCTTGACAGCATCACTGGAATCTTCAGCTTCACTTTTCACTGTTTTATCTGCATCTTCTAAATGAGGCAAAAGGTCCACAGACAATGGCTCTGAAGCATTCTCTTCTGCTTTTACCATGGTCCAGTTACAGCAATCACTCTTGTTTATCTTTTCCTGACTGCTATTATTTGAAGCAGTGGGGTTTACACTGCATTCCTTCTTAGGGGAGGCAGCTGAGCACGGAACACACAGCTCCTGGGGTTCAGCCTTGGGCTCCACCGCGGGACAGGAATTCTTGTTGTTTCCAGCAGGGCACGAAGGAAGCAGATTCAGCTGCTCTTCACTTTCACCAACAGACGATGCAGAAAGACCAACAGGGTTTGGAGAGACAATCAACGAAGGAATTGAAGATGTCACCAGAGGTTGATTTAATGGACATGGGAAAGTGGACGGATTTACCAATAAGGTTGTAACTGGGATAGCTTGAGTCCCTCTACCAACAGCTGTATTTATGGACTGGATCATGTTGCAACCATTGCCAATGTTAACCACTTTCACAGTGGTAGCAGGCACAGTAAGGATGACAGGAGATGGCTGAATCAAAGGTGGAGCCTTTATCAGTGGGGCAACTTTTGTCCCTTTCTTCTTTTGGTATCCCTTACGAACACAAGGTTTGCGTATTTTCGTTCCAGACAAATCTGGTAACATCAATTTGGGCTGAAAAGTTACTGGATTTGAGGACACTAGAGCTGGTGGCACAGCACCTGAGAAACCTTGCCTGGAGTCTGGATGCGGAGCAGAGAGCACATTCTGAAATTCCAAGCCATCCCCACTTCCTACCACTGCTGGCACATTCAAAGGCTGCACTCCTGGAACTGCCTGCACAACTGTAGCTGGTTGGATTAACTGAGGAATCTGAACCATCACTTTGCCAGGAGGAGCTTCTGACTGGGATAACTTCACAGTTTTCTGAATGTTAACTGCGTTGGAACCGGGCTGCAGGCAAGGGCTTGGTCGAATGAGGACAGGCTTCAGGGCTGAAGACTTCTGCCTTCTCCATGCTCTCCTAGAGAATCGATTGGCAAGAGGCTTCAAGGTCAGAACTAGTCCCTTTGGCATGAGTAGAGGGTATTTTTCACCACATTCCGTGTCTGAAGTTTCCTTTTCTGTGCTCAAGAAGTCTGATTCCTCATCAGCTGAGCCTGGCACCTCCCTGGCATCTTCTGCTAATTGCTTCAATTCCCCCTGAATGGAAGGCAAGCTTGCCTTAAAAAAAAAAACAAGAGGTTTTCAGTCCAGTCCAAAGGCTCTTCCTACCCTCAAACAGTACTGCAGAAGAAACAGCAGAAATTGTACCTTTAGCCAAAATGGCAGGCGATGCTCTTCCCTCTCCACAGGTGGCTTCCACTCATTAGGTTGGATTTCATCACAGCACTTGAACAGAACAGGCAACTGCTTTGTCTTTTTATAATGCTATGCAGAGAAATGCAAGGCAGCTGTGGTCAGAACACCTGTCTGATAACTGGTGGCACGTAGGCTAAGAACTGTGCTGAGTAAAAGCATTCATTTGAATTAAGTAATTAAAACCACTGCAAAAAGGTACGTAAACATAACAGTTATAATAAAAGCTGAACAAAGTCACATTTGCTCTTAGGAAAACTGTCAGCACACGCACAAAAAGATCCTCAGAGCAAATAGCACAGTTCTTATTGCATGCCAAAGAGGAACTAAATCTGGAAGACACCAATCCATAACACATCACTTACTCTGATGATATTATCCGGGGCTCGATTCATATTGAGATTCTTGATTCGCACTGTCAGCTGGTGGGCAGTTTTTGTTGGCAAGAGATACTTGCTGATCAAAGGCTTTGGAAACTCTGTCCCTTCAAAATGTTTCAGACCCAAAGCTAATAAACTGAAGAAGGAAGGAGAGGGGAAAAAAAAAAAGAAAAAATAGTCTTTTAACAGTATTCTGAAATGCTATTTGGACGTGCTGTTCCACACACACAGGTATCCTTACAGTTTGCATCCTAGAAACTCTCCGCACAAAGAAAGCTCACACGTGTGCGTGCTGTTCAGTAAGTCTAAGCACTCACTTGTCCTCTGCCTTGGTGAAGATAATCTTGTCCCGAGGAGGGTTTGCTTTCAAGGAACATATTGGCAGGAGCTCTGGATACATAAAGACTCTCCTTGTTGCCAAAATCCATGCCACTTGCTTTGGTAAACATGGAAAATCACTGGCTGTGAACAGATAAGGACAGATGCATGAATGGAAAATACTGCTACTCACCACTGACCTCTTAAAAAGAGTGTTTCTTTTATTCCTTTTTGTGGACCTTTCCACTTCCAGTGAAAAAGGTTTACTTCCCCCCAGTTCTCAGAATGTGCATGTTACCTAGCTTCTGCTTTCAAAGGGAATTCCTTATGTGTGTTAAGCAACACATCTGGAACATAATAAATATAATCTACAGAACAGTGAAGAGCAGGATTATGCAGCTGAACAGAAGTCAACAGCTCTCATCACATGCTTTGCTGGGTTACAAGTTTACAAAGTGAAAAGGTAGTCAACAGAATTAAGACTGTGCCTAAGGATATAAAAGAAAACTCCACTGCAAACTGTCTGGACTTCACCTCATTTCAGCAGTGCATAATTCCCACGCTCTAAACACCTTCCCCATCACCACTCCCCTCACATACATACCGCTCTTCTTTACAGCTTTGCGAGGGCTGCAGTCAACCTGCACTTGGGCATGGAAATCCTCAACCAGCTGCAAGGCTCCCTTCAAGTTGCAGGGCTGGAACATGGTCTGAAACTTTGGATAGAACGACTGACGAAGGAGCGTGGAGCTCCGAGCAAAGTTCCCCAGCTCGCTCTGCAAAGCCACACAGATCAAGAAAACATTTTAAGATGTCTCCAAAGGCATCTTTAAAAGCACGTATGGCAATGCAACCATGCAACCAGTAAAAGCCTGCCAAGTGGCAGGCACAGAAAATGCACTGCTATGGATTTTCTGTCCTGTTTTTCAGCTCTACGAATCTCAGCTGTTTTTTAATACTTAGCTTTGTCTGACCACGTGAATTCCCCAACGTTCTGGAATCTTTCAAGGTCACTAAAAGTTCACTAATTACAGAAGTTGTATTTGTTGAGCTTTGTTTTCTGTGTTTCCAAGGAAACAACACAAAACGACACCGCCCAACCAACCCAAAGCACTGTTCTCAGCACAATGGGAATTATTTCTTCAAGTACTGAGCCCGCTAATCAGCTAACAACATTCACTCCTTTACTGAGAGGTAATCTCACTCAGTTTAATGGGATCAATTAAACAAATCGAGCTCTCTAAACATCTCCAGTGACCATCAATCATTAGCAGTGGTGCAG
This sequence comes from Bambusicola thoracicus, assembly GCA_002909625.1. NCBI lineage: Eukaryota > Metazoa > Chordata > Aves > Galliformes > Phasianidae > Bambusicola > Bambusicola thoracicus. The sequence goes on along the minus strand of PPHD01001661.1, from coordinate 26,688 downwards.
CTCTGTTTTTAGACATATCCTTACCAAAAACATCTTCGTGGTACTCGCTTCTGAACTTAAGGCAGGGTTGGAACTTGCAAGAAGATGGATTTGAGTCAGAAGCTGAACATGCTTGTAGAATAAAAATCAGACAAACGGGGATCGTCAGTGTATCAGTAACCCAAGAAACCCAAAAACATAATAGAAAGGAGCAAGAAATACCACCTGAGAACCACAAACAAATAATAAAAAAGGCAGACCTCAAAAAAAAAAAAGTCTTTTAAATAATAGAAAACTGAGGAGAAAACCTGAATATCTACTTAAAATCCAACTTCAAATGCAGCTTTTTCAATTAATTTCTAAAGCGAAACGCACCAAACTGTTTGCTGTACCATTGGCTTCCCTCCTCCCCCTCTGCACCCAAGGCAGAGCACAGTGAATATACATTAGGTCAAACCTGATAATATTTTATTACCTGCTGCATTTGCTGCTGCAGCCTTTTCCTTTGTGCACAGTCCAGAACAAGGCTCTGGAGGGGCTTCTCATTCTGAGGCTTTGATTTCTCTGTCTCTTGTGGTGGCTTGATAGATGACTTCTTCATTCTCAACTGCTCAAGTTGTTCCTTCACAGTGCGGTGTTGTTCATTCAGTAAATTGGCCAAAGGCTCTTCAAACCTGTTTGACACCAGGCAGACCAAAATATAAGCATACAACTAATAGCCACCTGTATTCAGTTAGAATGCTTTACTCTGTAGCTGGTTTAAGAATTGCTGAGCTCTCCTCTGGTACCGCTCATCCAGAGAAGAGCATTGAGAAACTCCAGCCTTCATTTTAGCTCCTTTCCCAAACAGATACAGCTTCATCTGTAGCTGATCTGCCCCATAAACAAGGAGACACCACCCTTATTGCAGTTCACCTTTAGTCAATTTCTGTGATTTCTTACGCTGGTGTTGCCCAGAAATAAATGCTTTGGAGCCTTTTCTCTCTGAGCTACGAGTGTAACTCATACCTAAAATCATCAGAAGCTTATTTGCACACTTTAGTCTTTTCAGACCTAACCCTCAGCACTTTTACACATTCTTTTCCTTAGAAAATGCTACTATTATGTTCAAGTTACCTGCTTAAAAAAGATAAAACACCACACTTGGTCAAACTAGTTCAATATCATAGGAAAAGAAACGGATTATATCCTTCAAAGTAATGGCCTTTGCTGAAAAGGCACCACCTCCCTGGCAGATGGCACAGTACAGCTGCAGGTGATCGTGGGCTTTTTGCCACAGCAATTATTAATAATTAGTTCTCTGACAACAATCAGACAATCTCACCTCAGTGCCTGCGGCGTATTAAAATTTGGCCGTGACTCTGTAATGTTATCTTCATCTTCTGGGCCTTCATCTTCCATGTTCGAGAAGCCCATCTCATCCTGAAACTGCCAACAAACAGACAGTAACAGTCAGGAAAAGAAAGCTGAAGAATGACATTTACCAGGGTTTGTAGTTAACAAAGCCCATGATGTTCCTCTGAGCATACACATTCATCTCTGCAGAGGTTTATGGAGCTATGCAAGTTCCTTCCCTGGGTTACAAACTACACTTCTGTGACAGATTTTTGCACATATTTAGCATGGAACATCTTACAGAGAACCCTCTTACGACTGTAGAGTTTTCGTGCCAGATTTAAGAAAGATCTGTTCTTCAGTGCTACCACTTACTGTCTCAAACAGCTCCTCCATCAGTTCATTCACTTCCTTTTCTGCAAACAAAATTAAAAAGAAGTTTGAAGATTACTCCTACAAGACACCTTGCAATCCTGTCATAATGTCAAGACACTGAATCTCTCCTGCAAAGCACAACCACCCTCCTTTGGGAAACAAAGAGGCCCAAGAAGGAAGGGCCTCTGATACACGCAGAATGGCCGAGGTTGGAAGTGACCTCTGGAGGCCATCTGCTCCAACCCCTGCCTCAAGCAGAGTCACCCAGAGCTGTTTGCTCCAACACAACACCCAGGTGGCTTCTGAGCATCTCCAAGGACAGAGACTGCACAGCCTCCCTGGTCAATCAGTGGCTGAGCTCAGTCACCGATTAGCAAGTTGTATCTGATAGCACAGCAGCTCTGGCTAGATAACTCCATGCATTCAGAGAAAGCCAGTTCTGCATAGAAAAGCTTGTCAAATCAGTATGCAGGATGTTTGTTTTTTTTTTCTATTTATATATATATTTTTAATGTACTAGCCTTCGTAACAGCACACTTTTCAAGACAAATTACTAATCCTAACAGGAAAGGCAGCAGGATTCCCAAAGGACTTACTGGTAATTCTCACAGCACGATCATTTCTGAAGTCCTCTGTGTCTGGCTCATCCAGATCTTCCAGGAAGTTGTACTCAGGGTCATCATCATCATCTAATTCATCTAATAGGAAGTATGTTTTGAAATGTTATTACTCTGTCCCAGGACCAAATCAGTGTGCACAACATGTGTGTTACAAGACAGTGGCTGCAGCCAAGATCATGAACAACAGGACAAAAAAGCAGACAAGAAGAGGAAGAAAAAAAACCTCAGGCCCCATCAGTTTCAACAAGCACCAATGTGCTGTACACACCTTCATTCTCCACATCATCATTCATGAGCCCTCCAAGCCACCTTTTCCATTCTTCATCATCTGCAGTGTTGGGATCGTACATATCGGGTGTGATATCTGGGGCTCGGAGCTCAGCCTCCAGCTGACCAAGGGGAACGTCCTTCAGGGGTCGCTTCGATCGGGTTCTGAAGGCAATGAGGCTGTCTTCCAGAGGCTGTAGAGTCAGGAAAAGCATGGAGGAATTAGTTTCTCTGACGTGAGGATTTTCATCACAGTAAGAAGAATCCCAAGAAAGCCAAACTTATTACTCTTGCTATTCAGTTGCTAGTCTTCATCAATACACTGTTGCAACGCTCCTCCACGTACATTTTACTCTGCTCTCCCCTTCCCACTGCTTGTAATTAACCTGAAGCTGCAGCACAGCACTGTTCCTTCATCACTCCTCACCCCTGCACAGTACAGCAGTATTTTTCTCAATATTAATATGAAATAGCACTTCTCTTTACAACCGAGCTTCCCCATGTATTCATAGCATTCTTACCTGCCACAGAATAACATTTAACAGTAAAAACACAATGAAAATGAGAAGCTTACATGCACAAACAGCAAGTGTTGTTATGATAGAAGAAATGAGAAGTGTGTCATTATTAGTGCTTTACTAACAGCTACCACCACTTTCACACAGCGCCTCTGTCCTACACACCAAACATATTCATCTCGTTTACATTTACAAACTGGGAGCAGAATGCAGTAAAAATAGCAGAGAACATCAGAGAGCCTCCTCTTATTTTAGGAAATCTTCATTCAAAAGGAAAAAAAATACTCCCGTGGCATCCCAAAATACAGTACCTGGTAGGAGTCCATGCACACCGGGCTGGAAGCCAATTCTTCATCCACTGCATGCAGCTTCTCCATGAACGTGCTGTCTTTGCTTTGCTTTGGTTTAGGAGGAGGTGGAGGTCCCATGGGAACTACTTCAGCGCTAATGTGTCTAACAACAGGCGTAGGAACCTTCTCCACCTAATTAAAAATGCCTCTGCGTTAAAAGGATTCATTTAGAACAGATTTCCAAGGGCAAAATAAGTTGCTGGGTTTTTCATTCCCCTGTTTGAGCAAGGTTTAGCACAACAGAAACATGAGAGATGCTTCAGTTCTCACAGCTTGTTGCTGATGCAGGCCAGATGATACCCAATCCCTTCCAGTTCCTACCATGTTGTATATATTCCTCCCTGAGCCAAGCACAGAAAGCATTACTCCCTGCACTCCTCCCAGAAAAAAATCAGAGGGATAATGATTATCTGAAGAAGAGCAGACTCCTTTCATTGCCAGGGCCTTTTTTAAGCACCACCGTCTATTTTAGACGAAGCTTTTTCTGTCAAGGTTGCATTTATCTGCTTATGCAGGAACCATTGCAGTGGGACCCCACATCTACACAGCACCCGTAACACCACCGCAGCTTCAAGCGTTAGTACCTAATTTTGCTTCTCCATTAATAATTCAGGAATAATAACTGAAGGCTCTAAAAAAGGCATCAGCTCTCTTCTAAGCTCACCTCACAGAGTGCTCCTCCTTCTTCATCAGATGATCGCCGTGTCCGGGATCGCTTTGCTCCCCGAGGAGAGGAAGCAGTGCTCTCCACATCACTTTCCAGTAAGCTCTATCGTGCAAGAGATACAGAACGCAATCAAACTATCATGCCACAATCAAACCTCACTTCAACCAATATTCCCAAAGATACATTTTTTACCCAAGGGAGTAATGCAGAATTCAAGAGAGATCACTAGAAGTTCTTGGTAATTTACAAGCATTCACTTGGTCAAACAGAATGTTCTGCAGCCTCAAAGATGCAGACAATGCCATGCTGAATAGATCTTTGCACAAGTTACATTCACCTCTTCTGCAGTCTCATCTTCATCCTCATCATCAGGCTGGTATTCTTCATCAGATGAATCATCCTCCTCAAGAGGAATGTCCACAAACTGAGGCGGCTGCAACACAGCAGAGGAAACATGGCAGCTTTTAACAGGCAAGGTAAAGCACCGTGCTCCAATGGTGCACTGGCAGATGAGTCTTTCTAACAGCATCCTAGAGGCCAGCCAAAAAATTCCCTGCTAAGCAGAGTGCCTCAGCACAGCCTGCAGCTTTCCACCAGTAGTTCACTTACCTTTACCTCATTTGCCTTCTTAATTGGAGAAATATTCCATGTTGGAATCACCTGAAGAGAGTAAAAACACACCTTACTCAACCAATTACGTCAGGTGAGTAACTGAGTTGGAGTCTTGTTCTCCAGTGTAGCCAATTAACAGACTTTGAACCAATGTTTCCTTTGGAAGTCCCACCAACCAAAGGCATCAGGTGTAATAATTAAAGCAGGTGATGAACTTACCACTCCCTTCTCCACGACTTCCTTCAGTTTGGAACGAGTCATTTTAGGTTCCTATGTTTTAAAACAGAAAACCACCATCTGTTCAGCTCCTTTCACTGCAAACTTTACCCCAGCAATTATTAACTACAACACTTTTCTCCCTTGAATTTATTACTTTTTAGACCCGATCTGAGTGAAGTAAAAATAACTCAGTAGCTTTGTTTCATAATTCAGGCTCCTGGACATGACTTGCTTCATCCAGGTGCCAAATCCAGTAGTGAAATGGAAGAGATGAGACTACCCACCCTCTCTATGCCACAAATCAAGAGGGTAGACTGGAGAATGTGTGTGTTTGGACAGATCAAGAGGAAGGAAACTGAAAAAGCTTTTTACTTACAAACAAAGGTATATCCTCTGTTTCACTGATGGCTGCTTTCATCATGGCAACCACGTGCTCGTTGGTGATCACCTCCTACAGGAAGGCAGAAAAACAAAGGTCACCTTCGCATTCTGCTCATTGAAAAGATGCAGACTTTTGGTGAAATACACCAGTTGGAACCACGAGGCAGAAATAATGCACGCACAATAATTGCAGGCACTCACATGCAGGATGTTCCTCACATTGACCACTGTCAGGTTATGCTGTTTGGCACCATCTTCTAAGGTGCGGTCGAGGGTATCATCAAGCTTGATATCACAAGACAGAGTCCTCTCTTCTTCCTGACTTTTTCCTTCCCTTTTCCGTTTGTTGGCCTTCCTCCTCCTCTTCCTCCTCTCAATATCTTCTCCATCTTGCTCCTCTGAAAGTTGACAACAAAAGTTACATTCCAGGAACTTGGATGCTTCAGGCAGTATGACTTAGGAAAGAAACCAAACACTCCAATTCTGTAGATACTAAAGTGGTAGCAGCTTGTTAGCAGCTGATAATGAAATCCTCCAAATGCCCAATGGCCATAAGAGCTCCAACAAAGGACTCCAATTCCGTAGGAGCTCACTGAGTCACACTAGTCAAGCAAATAAAGGCGATGCATTTGACATCTCTACCATCCTGATTTTACTGTGTGTCTCAGCAGCCCTTCAACGCTCTCCAGGAGGAGCTGTTTCAAGCATGCAGTCAAGATTAAAACAATCAAAACTCCCAGACACAATACAGCAAGAGCAGGTTGCAATTTCCAGGACTCAAAAATGTTTCCCAAGTGGTGTTGTTTTGCTGACTCAGGGAAAGGAAAGCAATCGAAACTTCCTCTGAAGGAAAACAGTACTTTCAGTAACTGAAAAACGCAGAGATCGTCTCCAGCAGGTTTCACCTGAATGCCCGTGGTTTATTTAGTCACTGAGTTACAGAGCATGGGATGAAAGATTCAAAGAACACTGCACTTGAACAGCCCCCAGCATGGCATACATGCCCCCAAAGTTCTGGATCCATCATATCAAGTCTGTTCCTTGCACAAAACTTACCCCCAAAGGAACAAAGAACCCCAAACACTCCTTTTCCCCATTAGCTTGCTGAGGCCACTCACCAGGTCTGGTGCCCTTCAACAGCTTCATTGCAGCAGGACTTCTAACAGCGGGCTGCAAATTGCTCCTCGATGGAGATTCCTGCACTGCAGATGGGTTGTCGGTCAGGCACAGATCTCTCTGCACATTTGCTTCTACCTCTGTGTGCAGCTTAGGAGTTTTCCCTGTGAAAAGTGTTCACCAGGTTGCAGTCAGACACAGGGACAGGTGAGCAAGGTTAACAGGCTGCTACGTTAAAAAAGTTCATCAGATCCCATTCAGATCCATTAAATCAACGGTACTGAGTCACGCTCTGCCACCCAGGCAGTGAAAATAACCCAAGTGCTTCGGCAGCAGTCCCATGATTTTTCCTGCCAGAAACACACCCAAGCAAAGAGAGCCTCACCTCCAGCCATCTGTCTTGCTCCCTGCCTTAAACAGGGAGCCTTAAACCTGCCTTAAACATTAACAAACAGCTGCAACAACAGAAAGTAACAGCAAGGGGCAGGCGCTCCTTCACCAGCAAGCACAGCATGCTGGCAGCCAGAACAGCACAGCTGACTGCAACATCAGCCACCCCTGGGCTCATTTAAGGTTATTCTGCTGCTGGAAGGGTCGATTCCATTCCCCTGCCATTGTTGTCCTGCACAGCTCTGGGATTTACATGGGACAGCAGCTGTGAGCTGCACACCCCCAGTGTGAAATCAGCTCTCAGTCAAACCAGAGAGCTACACATAGCAGCAAAACTGGCGACAACGCTTTGCACAAAGCAATGAGGGAGCACTATCAGGTTTTGCAGCAGATGAGCTCCCAGTGAGCAGCTGGAGCTGCCTGAGCACCTCGAGGCAGAATGGGAACCGAGTGTGTGTGATAAACCCCCCATAGGACAGCTCCGTGTTGGCACTGCCGTCAGCTCAGGAGCAGACCTGGGCACAGAGAAAACAGCTCCAACTGCTTTTCTTCTTGGGCTCAGATCTTCAGCCTCACCGAGCCCAGAGGCAGAGATGTATAGCAGGGCAAGAAAAACAGTGTGGGAAAGCAGATGCCAAGTGTTTATGTCAGCACACAAAGACTGGAGATACAGAATAGCACTGCCGTGACCAGAATTGCCTCTCAAAGCTCACAGCAGCCCAGCCTGCTGCTCCCTGAAACGCTCCATACCGCCTGAGAGGCGAAAAAAGCCCTGTGTCAGACATGTGCTGCCTCGCTGTTCACCACAGATCATTTGTTTTGAAAAACAAAAGGCAAGACAGCTGTCCCGAGCTGAGGCCTGGCCTTGGACAGCCTCCTCTGAGTCACGCACTGCACACAACACACAAAAAAATCTCTTTTCTGGACGTTATTATAGGGAGCAATCCCCGCCTGAGGTCCGCAGGAGAGGAAACCCAAAGACGGGAGCGGGGAGGCGTGGGGTCCGCAGAGCAGAGCACTTTGAGGCCTGGAAGAAGCTCTGCGTGGTGGAGCTGCTGCCGTTCCTCATTCGCTTTCAGACATTTTCAGGCAGAAACGCCCCTTGAACCGCCGCGGCGCAGCGCGAAGGAGGACAAAAGCGAAGGGCAGAGAAGCGGAGGTCTCCCGGCGCTCCCGCCGCCTCCTCACACGGCCGAGGCCTCAGGCAGGGCCCGCACAGGAGGCCTCACGGCGGACAGCCCCGCGGGACCCCTCGCGTTGCGGCACCGCCTTACCTTCCTTCCCCCCTTCCAGGCGCTTCGCGTCCTCCCCGCGCTCGGGGGGAGCGGCGCACGGCTCGGCGGCGCCGGGGCGGCCCTCGTTGCCCTCCTGAGGCGGCCGCCTCCCGCCTCTGGGCAGCGCCTCCGCGGGGGTTCTCCACATGGCGGCGGCCACCGCTGAGGAGGCGGCTGCGGGAGGCGGCGGTGGCGGTTGTGGTGGCGGCGGTTCCCCGTCCTCCCCGCTGCCGCTTCGCTCCCGCGGGCTGTGAGGCCCCGCGGCCGCCGCTCTCCTCTTCTTGCAGGGCAACATCTTCAGCGACAGCGCCATCCCGCCGCCCACCTGCGAGGGGGGTGGGGGGGGAAAGCGGCTGAACGCGGCGCAACGCCCGCCGGCCCCGCCGCGTCCCGTCCCGTTGCGGCTCCTCAGGAAGCGGAAGCGCCCCGGAGGCCGCGCGCAGGCGCCGCGCCGCCATCTTGGGGCTCTGAGGAGCGGCCGCCATGTTGGGGGGCGAGGGCCGCCCGCCGCGCCGCCCGAGGCGGGGGGGCGGGAGGGGAGAAAGAGGGAAGGAGAGTGTCGCCATCTTAACGCGGCCACCGCGCTGAGGGCGGCGGAATCCGCCGCTCGGCCCCGGGGCTGAGCTGTGAGGGGAGAACCCGCCCGCAAACAGCGCGGGAAGCGCCGTCTCCTCAGCGTAGGGCGCGGGCGTCATACGCGCGCACCTCAGCCCTTCAGGGCCTCCGCCCGCGCCCCGCTACCCGCACCGCCGCCCGGAGGCGCGGCTGCAGCGCCGCCACTGCCGAGTCACCGCCGGGCGGCTCCGGGGCGGGGCGGCGGGGCGGGGCGGGGCCGGGGCCGGGCGGGGCGTGCGCCGATCGGGACCAGTCGGCGGCTCCTGCATCCCGGGCGCGGAGCATCCTCCGGGCGGGGGCCGTACCGCGGCGCCTCCGCACCGGGTGCCGCATTCCGCCTCAGCGCGGACCATGGCGGAGATCACCAGCGTCCACCCCGGCTTCGGTGAGTGGGGCCGGGCCGCGCGGAGGGCCCCGTTCCGTCGCCCTTTCCCCCGGAGCCGGGCCCTGCCCGCCGCCTCCCCACCCCCCTACGGTGGCATCGGCGGAGGTGGCGGCTCGAACCGGGCCGTTCCGGGCCCCGCCGCGGGGAGGATGCGGAGGGCAGCGGAGGAGGCCCGGCCCCGGTACCGAGCGCCCCATGACGCGCTGTCTGCGCCGCGCCCGGCCCGGCCTTTGTTCGCGCCTCCCCGGGGGCCGCGGGGCTGCGGCGCCGCCACCGAAGGCCGAGCGGGGCGGAGGGGGGGGGGCGGCGCGGGTGGGGCGGGGCCGTTATCCCACCCCACTCCCCCCAGCAGCGTTCCGCGGGGCCGCGGCGGGCCGAGGGGGTGGGGGCGGTCGGGGAGCGGCGGAGCCCCGCGGCATCATTCGTCCGAACGGCCCCGATGGCCGCGGAGCGGCTCTGGGCTCGGCACTGAGCGGCGATTGGCGCCTGTCCGTTGGGTCCGCGCGGCCCTTAAAAGCCGATCGCTGCTCCTTCCGTCCTCCAGCATCACCGACCTTCCCTCGGCACCGTGGGGCCGGTCGCTAACGCGTGGTTTCCACGTTGGCTCTAAATTCTAAAGCTCTTAATAACACCAATCCTTCCTGCATCACATCCTGCATCCCTTATGTACAACGGATGCATCCCTCTTGCACGTTCCATATCGTTTCTGGGCTGCCATCACCGAACCGCCGGCCACCAGTGGCCATCAGGGTGTAATCAGCAAATATTGGTATTAAAAAAAAGTTTTTGATGATGTCTCGTTAACCAAAACCATAATTCCATACCCCAGAAACCCATTTGGGCTTCGATGAGATCTTTGCATGGCATCAAAGCAAAGATCTCTTCTACCAGTGGTGCATCCCTTAAAAAGAATGGGTTCTGTTGGAGAGAAGAGACAAAACGGGCCGTGGTGCCGTATGAAACGGGCATCCAAAGTACTTCTCTGTGCGTGAACTCACAGAACCTCATCTGCAGGAGTTGGGAGGCAGCTCCCAGCTGCCAGGAACTACAGGAGCAGAATTCATGAATGTATGGAAGGATTACGTAAAGTGGGAGTCTCCAGGCAGGAGAGGAGAGGTGCGGCGGGCAGAGCGGGGCTGGTCCTTCTGTGCTCTTTCTTTAACGCAGGAAGAAGCATCCAGCAAAACAAGGTGGGGAGGGCTTGAAATAAAAGCTGTTGGGTTGTTTTTTTTTTTGCTATGGCGTTGAATTAAGCTGAGAGTCTCTTTGCCACGAGGCACTGCGAGAGCCAACTTAAGAGATTTAGAGGGAGGGAAAACTGCAAAGGCTGTTTTGGTGGTTGCTGATGTGAGTGCTGAAATTGTTTATTGGGAAATAAAGGTACAAGAGCTGATTCTCTGAGGACACAATGGGAACAAAACACACGAAAACATGAGGTCAGAATAAGAAAAGAGTTTGGGCTTTTGTCCTTTCCTGCGTGTGCTCTGAAGCTTTGAAGATCTGTATGTGGCTGGATTGTTCAGATTGGCTCTTAAAGACCACTTGGGTCATTTCAGAGAGGGAGTGTGAAATAGTGAAGCAAAGATGTGTGTTGGTGTTTGTCAGTGTTGAGAGTGCCTCTTGCTTCGGTCACTGCGCTGTGTGCATCCATGGGCCCAAAGATGTGCATCCATGGAGGCAGTCACCACCTGAAAAGCATCCTGCTGCAGGAAGGGATTCTCCCATCCAACCCAAGGGGATTTTTGTGAGAAGGAGATGTATCGTTATGGGAAAATCAGCTTTCCCCGAGCCTATGAGATACTCAGATTGCAGCCTGGCAGTCCTCTCCTCTTACCTCGCAACCTTAATGAGTGATAACACAGGAAGGGCAGAGAAAGTGCCAAATTTGGGTGTTGTCTGTAATTGAAGCAGAACGAAGATGTGCAGATCAGATGAGCTCACCTTTGTGTGGCTGTTCCACTTCTTGTGGTGGTGATGACTTATTGGCTTTCCATCCTCCTATGGAAGCAAGCAGTGTGTGCAGCTTGTGAGGACAAAGATGGGGCAGAGGGGTTTGGGTTTGCTTAAAAAAGAGGGGGAAAAAAAGGGGAAAAATGATTAGTAAGGCAATAATACAACGATAACAAGACCGATACCTTAATAAACTTCAAAATACCGTTGCTTTTAGTGACAGCATTCTAGTGTTAAGATGTTTAGGTTATAGAGAAAACACTGCAGAAGCAGCCGCTTGTTTACTTCTTAAATCAACTGAATTTCACACTCCTCCTCATTCCTCCTCACTTCTGAGGGGCCAAGGGAACGTGTCGCAGAAGGCGACTGTCCAACAGCAAGTAGGAATGTTGTGAGAATCGGGAAGAATTTCCAATCCTGAGTGTAGGGAATGAAATGAAGGAGCAGTTCTGTGAGCGCTGCCCACGAAATGCATTCTGTGCCACAGGAGGAGGAGTGCTGGGGCTCTGCATCCCTTCCTTCTCTCCCCCGTTACGATACGACCACAGCGTGAACGTCTCATGGCACAAGAAGATCTCTCCCTTTTCCTCCTCTTTTAAGGCTGAGCATAACCAACTCCTTCAAGCTGTCCTCATATTCCATCTGCTCTCCGTTCTCCACCCTCCATCTGCTCCAGCTCTTTAATTATCTTGGTGGCCCTTGACTAAATTGCTTGAATATGTCAATATAATGTACCAGGGAGCTCAAAACTACTGGTTTCATTCTGTGTTTGATAATACATCCCTAAAGCAAGGGTTATAAATAGAAAATAACGAGCTTGGTTGCTAAAAATGAGTCCTTTGCCTTTTTGTTCTGGCCTGACATTGCTGAAGAACCCAATAGACATAAACTCTAGAAAATATCAAATAATCCCTAAATGCAAAAAGGGGATATTCCGCCCTTTGCTTTTGAACATCAGATTTTCACATGAGAAAGTCTTGGTAATGGTGAGGTGGGCAACATTTTGTCAGCAGCTGTTCATCAGAATCTGAATGAACATAAATAATAATACTGGGGTGAAAAAGCAGAGAATGCAACGCAGGGGAACAGTCAAAGAGAACAACGACAGCTTTTGGGTGAGACACGGAGTGGGTCGTGTGTGCATGACATGACTTCCCAGGGGAGGTGGGGAAACAGAACAGTAAGTGGAGGGCAATGAATCTCCTCCACTTGCTGGTGTGTGATATGGACGTACCCTGTCCCTTCTTCTTGTACATGTGGGATGGGGCCACGTTCATCACCCACCACAAAGAAATAACTGTAACCTAGCCAAGGTTTAAACTGTTCATAAGGGACAACTCCAGATCCGGTGTAGTGTCCGTAGAAATACAAGCTATGAAATATAAGTTAACTGATTATTCAGAGGAAGCCTTGATACCAGGCTTATTGAATAGCATGCTGTAGAGTCCCTGCCTGCTCCCTCTTGTGGGGCTTTGGCACTCCCAGAGGTTCCAGCTCTTTCTTGACTGCCTTTCTCCCCTACAGATGTCTCTCCAGTTGTGGCAGGCCTCATTGGTGCTACTGTCCTGGTGGTTTCTGTCTCAGTAACAGTTTTTGTGTGGACATGCTGTCACCAGCAAGCAGAAAAAAAGCACAAAACCCCACCGTATAAATTCATTCACATGTTGAAAGGCATCAGCATCTATCCGGAGACCTTGAGTAACAAGAAGAAAATCAACCGAATCCGGAGAGACAAGAATGGCGCTCCTAAGGAGACTGGGAGGGGAAACCTTTTGGTGGATGCTGCTGAATCTGGCTTGGTAGGCTCTGATAAGGCTCCAGATGGGCCAAACACAGCTCCCCACATTGATCAGCTTCCGATCAAAGTAGATTATGGAGATGAACTAAGCCCAGATCAAAGCCTCACTCCAGGAGGAAGTAAAACCTCCTCCCCGTCTTCTCCGGGGGAGGACGTCCTGTTGGGTGAACTGACTTTCTCAGTGGACTACAACTTCCCTAAAAAAGCACTGGTGGTTACCATCCAGGAGGCTCACGGGCTGCCAGTTATGGATGAGCACACTCAGAGCTCTGACCCATACATCAAGATGACCATCCTTCCCGACAAAAGGCATCGCGTGAAGACTCGCGTGCTTCGCAAGACTCTGGATCCAGTCTTTGATGAAACCTTCACCTTCTATGGGATCCCCTACAGCCAGCTCCAGGATTTGGTGCTTCACTTCCTGGTGTTGAGTTTCGATCGCTTTTCTCGAGATGATGTGATTGGAGAAGTCATGGTGCACCTTGCAGGAGTGGATCCGAGCACTGGGAAGGTTCAGCTGACCAGGGAGATTCTCAAAAGGAACATACAGGTCAGTAACTTCTGGTGTCATGGAGGTTTCCTTGCATTGCATTTGATCCAGGTTCTTCTGGTTCGGGAGCCTCGGAGGTCTGGTGAGCAGGAATGCTACAACATTCTTAGTTATGAAACCCATTTTTTTTTTCACAGATGTATGTTATTTTAGTGATATCTGACCGTGCTCTTAGTTTGGCAGTTCTCTGCTGTGTGGTTATGGAGATTTGGTAACAGTCACTGCAGAGGCATAGAAATGAGGAGTGCTGTAACCAATGATGCCAAAAATAAAGGTAAAGTCCCACTCTCAGTAAAAGAGCAGTGTGACGAAGGGACATTCATCCCCATCCAAGCTCTTCATGGGGAACAGCTAGAGATATAGTTGCTCTGAATACCTTTTATATCGATTATGAGTAACAATATATCCTGCTCTTCAAAGGCGAATCTCACTTAGAGAAGGATTCATCTGACCGTTTTGGACACCTCCGTTTGTAATTACCTAATTAGTAACTGTGGGCTGTAAGCCAGTGAAAATATATCAGCATCACCAGCAGAGGCTGCCACAAAACATGGGGAGACGTCTGGAGCAGCTCAGATCAATCCCACCCCCAACGACCCCCTCTTTTTCCCACATGAGGATGGAGTGTATCTACCACGGTTTTGCCCAGTGTAGACATGTAAGTGAAGTGAATCCCACTCTCCTGTCTCGTGCTGTAGACTGGAGAGAAAAGCAGCCCACAGAAAAGATGAAGGCTCGCCTCGATGGGCTGCTTTACGTCCTGTGCAATGGTTGCCTTTTTTCAAGTATTCTTTTCAATGCACTGACTGTATGTCCTGCATTGTGTTGTAGTGATGTTTCCATTGGAAACAAAGCAAATCCTCCATTTGTGACCTCCTTCCCCATCTGCACCGCGGGGTTAAAAGGAGCAGATGCTAACAGAGGGGGCAGGGCAGGGTGCTGATGGCTGAGCTTTTAGCACGCAGCTGTTTGAGTTCTGCAGAGCTGTCACTGCTGTGCTCCTGACACCACACGATCTCATGCCCACTGCTAATACCATTTTCCTTGATAGCAAATAAACTTAATCTAAATTAGTGCCATCTCACTGAAAGTTAATGAGTACCGACTGGAAACCAAAGCTAATAATCTTAATGGTGTTACTCTTTGGAAGGATGTACAACAAATTTAATAGAATAGTTTCTTTTTTGTCTTCATCCTTTTCCAGTGCAGACTTGACTGATGGTGGAGCTTTCCAAAATGTGCCCAAAGAGCTCGAGGTGCTCATCAGTGTAAGCTCCAAAAGAAGTCAGTGAACTTATTGCTCCTAGAAACCACAGCATCAACAGAGGAGCCCTCAGAGGAACCCTGGGGCCCTGATTTCTCTGAGCGTGGCCCCAGATCTGCTCCCAGAGAAGGCTGTAGTGATGCTTACTTTGCTCAGCAGGCACGGGGTGTAGAGCAGAGGATGATTTACTTTCAGCAGTCACTCTCCTGGAGACCTCCCATGGCTAAGGCTAAACATGTATTTAGAATGAAACACAGATAGTTTTCCAACTTCTTGGTCCTTTAGCATAAGAAAAAGGAAACATTGGTGACCCCCAACATTTGCCCGTGTTTGTTAAGACCACGTTGTCCTAATAAATCATTGCTGTTTCTTGTTCACAGAAATGCATTAGCAGAGGAGAGCTGCAGGTCTCACTATCTTACCAACCCGTGGCGCAGAGAATGACTGTTGTGGTGCTGAAAGCCAGACATTTGCCAAAGATGGATATCACTGGCCTCTCAGGTAGAAGCTATTTTCTCCAGCCCTGAATATGTTTGTACTCTGCCACACAAAGCCACACAGAAGGCAATTCATAGCTTTGCTGAAGGACACCTCACTCAGCCCAGGGGTGCTCCAGCACACTGTTGTCTCCATCTGAAAGAACACGCAGTGTAGTAAAATACAGGCTGGGTCCAGAGCAGAGGGGAAGGAGCCTTTACGATCCAAACAGAGCACAGCAGCTGTTGGTTGTTGGGTAGGAACTGTGCTGCAGAAGGAAAATGCTGTGCATTCTGATAAATAACAGAAGGAGAGAGAAAACTCGCAGTCACTACAGGCTCAGCTCACTTTCAGAGCTTTTCACCTCTTATCACTGCTTTTACTTTGCCTACTTTTCCTCAAACTCCTGAGGGTGGTGGATCACTGTAAATGGCAGAACAGATCAGATGCAATATGCAAGGCTAATGTTTTATCTTTCTCTGAGCCTTATATTAAGCATTAGAGTATGATTTAAGAAGTAAAAACTAAACATTGCCAGCTGGGTGTCACTTCTAGCTTCACAACTTGTGTTACACCAGAAAAGCACTGTATACCACCTGTATTAACTGAATCCTAATGCTGGCATAGAGAGTAAATTGGCTTGAGGCTGGTGGAAGAATGAAGGCTTAATTTTCCTATTTTCTCAGTTTCAATACCTTTCATTGCAACCGTTTCCCATCTTAAAGCTATTCTGACACTTTGTGGGACCATTCCCTGGAATTGGGTAAAATATTTCTTCTTACAAATGTCAGCAAACAGTGAAAGTTTTGACAAGTTGGGCCCTCCCCACACCAGAAAGCTCCCCATGTGGTGCTGCTAGGAGCAGTTGTTGCAGCTGGTATGCCACTTGCTTCCCCCATTTCCCCATGCCGTGTTGAAGCTTGTTAAGAACTCCAGGTGCTGATGTCAGCTAGTTGCTCTGCAGTGGGTGAATCCTGACAGTCCCCAGCTGTGGGAGCTGAAGTGTGAACCTAGGCGTGCACAGTTCACTTCTGCCTGGATCAGCAAGCTGAACTCATCCACCCCTTCCCAGAGCATTGCAGGACTGTGTTATTAGTTCACTTCTCTCTTCTCTGACAGATCCCTACGTTAAGGTGAATGTTTATTACGGACGAAAGCGCATAGCAAAAAAGAAGACCCACGTGAAGAAGTGCACTTTGAATCCAGTCTTCAACGAATCCTTCATTTATGACATCCCCGTCGATCTCCTTCCTGACATCAGCATCGAATTCCTGGTCATCGATTTCGACCGTACCACAAAAAATGAGGTGGTGGGACGGCTGATTTTGGGAGCTCACAGCATCACTGCAGCGGGTGTGGAGCACTGGAGAGAGGTTTGTGAGAATCCTAGGAAGCCGGTGGCCAAATGGCACAGCCTGAGCGAATACTAGCAGAGGTTGTGGCAGCTGATCATAGAACAGACTTACACCTTGTTTTAGCTGTAGAACTAAACTTTCGTAAGAAGCAGCAGCTGATGGGTTCTCTAGTGATGTGATTTTGCAGGGGCACTACGATTCTAAAGAGCATTAAATTAAAAAGAAAAAACTACCACAGATATATATAACAGTGTAATCACGCTATTGCATGCCTAATACAAACTGAAATTAGTATAACTACCAATATCAAGTCGCAGATTTTAATACAATTATCTGTCACTATGGAAGTTGTGTTTGTGCCGAACTGTCTTTGCTGGTATTCACCAAAATTGGCCTGTCTTTATTAGGCTTCTCCCAAAGTTTCTGGATTCTGCTGTTCAACCTCTAGTTTCTTGTTAGTTTGCCTGCCCATTGGTTCTTGCAGTTCTCTTCTTTGCTGGTTTGGGAGTACCAACTGCGTTTCCATTGAAGGTGGTTTAGAATTCTGCACTAATGCAAAAGGAAAATACAGGGGAAAATGGCACTTTCCTTCAGAGACAAAAAAAAAAAAGTTTATCAGGTACTAAAAGACTTCTATTGTGGTATCACTGCTTTGGAGCTGTAAGGCCACAGCCTCAAAGATTCGCATCTAAAATTCATACACCGACAAATGGATCACTTTGCTTTTGCCACGTGGAAATTAGCACAGACACGATCCTCCAGACTGTCAGAAGTGGGGGAATTCCACCACACTGCGTTTCATTTAACCCTGTGTGTGAAGGGCCCACCAAAACCTGACACGGCGCTGTTTGTTAAGGACACTCTTGCTGGTTCTTTTAAACATAAAATCTGAAATTCCACAGGATTGGTAAGTTCTGTCATAGCAGCATAATGTGACGAGACAGGAGAATAGCTTGGGGAGAGAGGCATGAAAACTGCACAGAGCTTCCCTTAGGTTCAAAGTGAGTCAATTTGCATGATCTGGGACAGCTCTCCAGAAGGAATAACACAGGGCAAAGTCTGTTCTGACACAAAGTCAAACTGGCCAAGCAGTTAAGCTTTAGAGTTTCAGAGCAGCTCGAGTTAGCTCTGAAATTGTGGACACGACTACTGAGACTTGGAACATGCATTCTGTTCACCCTTGACATGCAGCAATGCTGCTTGATAAATGTGGCCTGCAGCACTTCAGGCTGCCAGCCCCAAACGCTCAGCAGTTCTGAGTTCACAAAGTTCCACCAGTATATAACTGAAGTTTGGAAACAGCTGCATTCCATCTCACTTTATAGTGAGACAACGTTCACCAAGACGTTTTTAGCCAGGAGGATCTTGGTGAGTAACCTGATTGGGCTTCTTCATACATTCAAGCCAGGAGAGACGAAAGGATGATAATTGGCAGCAAATAATTGGTTGTAAGCATTGTTGGTGAGCTGAACGTCAGTAGTCCTAACAAGCAGCAGAAATTCAAAGCGTTTCTGTGCTCTCCAATGGGAACACAAAGCAGAACTGAGCTCGCAGGGAGGCACGCAGCAGACTGCCAGGTTGCAGCGTTCGTGTGGTTGCTTCCAGGCAGCCCGTCTGTTCTGTGCCATGTGGAACGTAAATAGCGTGTTGTAATTAAACGCTTCTAAGATCACTGAACTGTTTGCAGGACTTGGCTGTTGAGTTTTAGAGCCCTGATGGAAAAACGATCCTTTCCACCTTCTTCCTAATGAAAGTGGAATCATTGAGCAAGCCTTACTCGGTTCCCTTTCCAGCCACAAAGTAAAGCACTGCTGCTGGGATGGCTGTTCACATGCACAGTCAGTGCTTGGTCCATTGGCAATCCTTTGGCATCTCTCCCTTAGAAATTGCCTTTGAAAAGCTGGGTTTTCCCACTCGTAGCCACTTTCTCATTGAACTTCCTTCTAGGCAAAATGTCTTTTCAGAAGAGAAGTCACACCGAAGCTGCAGCTCTATTTCTCAGTCCCGCGTGGCAGACGGAAGCATGGCCTTCTGTCTGTGTTTAATCAATCCCAATCACAAGCATTACTGCCTGAGGTTACAGCAGATTTCATCTTAGTCCCTTACGGCCACAAACCAGAGCTCTCCTTCGGAAACAGCCGTAGGTCTGTCCCAGCCCTGGTTTTTGCACTAAGCAATCGTGTCGCTCACGTTTAGGAACCATCACCACTTTTTCTTTCTCAGAAAATCCAATCGCCAGAACAGAACAAACCAACACAAAGTTCCCTTTTCTTCCCTCCATTGTGAGAAGCACGCGTAAGCCTGGATGATCTCTACCAGATTCCTTTAGCTGAGAAGGAAAGATGAACTTCTTGTCAAGGAAACATGCTCAGGGTAAATAGTCTTAGGCTATCGGGCAGATAGGAATAGCTCCAACGCTTCTGGAATAATAGGAAACTGAAGATGTGCAGATATATATATTTTTAAAACGTAAAATAGACAGTAAGTGCCAGCGGACTCACTGTAAAATCTCCCAGATGTGGTTATTCTTTACCTTGTGTCTTCTATTGTAAAATTAACTTGGACAGTTACAGCGTTGTGTGGAAAAAAAAAAAAAAAAAGGCAAAAATCCTAACTCAACATGTGTGAAACTGCATAATGCTAGAAGCTACTTGACATTATGTAATGCTATCTTGTATGTTGGATTTGTTAACGCACATTGAGTGTGGAAATAAAACTTAAATCACTTTAGATGGTGACTGTGCTGTGTTTGAGCGCAGGCAGCGCGCGGAAACAAACCTGCACAGAGCAGAGCTGGAAAACACAGAGAGCAGAATGCAATGGAGTGCCCCGCTGTGACCGAAACATCAGCACACGCAAGAACTGTCATCGCTGAGCCTCTCCGCGGCTGTAATTCAATGCAAATGGGCACCTCAGGGGAATAAATGGGCAAAAAAAAAAAAAAAAAAAAAGAATTTGGTCGCTGAAAGAACTTTGGAAGAAAAGCAGGAAAGCAATTTGGTTCTTTTATTTGTGGGTCAGACGCATTCCTGGATTCGCAGCTGCTTTTTTTCAGGAGCACTTTTGTCCGTGTCACTGTGAGATACAATGGTGTGTCCCGAGGCGCAGCGCTCTGTAATGCAGCTTCTGCAGCTCCCATCACTACTCCAGAGCACAGCACTGCTGGGCACAAAGCCACGGCTTTAGAAAACACCAAATAGTGCAGAATACCAAACTGTGTTTCCACAGCAACGTGGCTACAGAAACCCTCCGGCACGGCGCTTCTCCCAGCCTCGTAGCCTCCCCTGCAACAAAGGACGGGGATCCAGAGGTGCCTGAGGTATCTGAACACCTGAAATGAGCTTCATGGGAACTTCGGGTCTCGTCTTTAAGATCTTGGTGGCTTCTGCCCATAAAGATCTCCCAACGTCCCAGAAAACGGAATGCAGTCAAATGCCTCAGCTCCTCAGACACCATTTTATACCAGAAGGGAACGGTTCATTTAGGAAGGAGAAAGCACCACGTCTGAGAGGTAAGGATATCCCAAAACGCTGCGCTCCATCCCACACACGGAGTGCATTCACCCATCCTAACCTCGCTGTCCACACTGCAATTGATCACGGTGTTTAAGCACCATCAGTTATTTATCACTGTAATGCCTGCAGTTGGCAGAGTGGTTTCAGTCAACCCCTCTCTTAAAGCACCTCCTGACAGCTTTGCGCTCTGCAGGACGTGAAAGAAGACCTCTCCTCACCCCTCCCTGCTTGGTTTCTACCTCTAACAGCTCAGGGCTTTCACAAACATCCCATTTCAGGTTCTTACACCATTCAGTTGAAGCAGAAACAAAAGGATTTGCATAAGAAAAAGAAAAGAAGCAAACAGAAAGGGTCTGACAAACCACGAAAAGAGAAACGATTCAGGGAAAGCATGGAAGCTCTGCTCAGAGCTTCCCACCTTCTCTGGCTCTGGCTGCTGCTGCCATTGAAATCAATAGGATTTTTGCCATCTCTCTCTGGCAGCGTTAATTGGGCCCCTCCTTCTCCAACAGCTTCTACCTCTCCTAATTCAACACAGGAGCAAGACCAGTTACCATGGCAATGTGAGTTACTTTTTGATGACAGACGGGATCCGGGCTCTGCTGGTATCTCCTTTAACAGGCAGTCAGAAATAGCTCATCCATCCCCAGCAGTGCCTTATGCTTCTCTCCTCCTGTTCCGCCCTGTTTACGAGCAGCATTTGGATACTGATCATTTAGAAAGTCATTCCACTGCTTTGAGACAGGCGAGAGGCCCCCCCCGTGCGGGCACTGCTACTGATGTGCTCACAAAGCGTGCTCTGATGGATGCTGGGTGAGAGAACTCAGAACCCACAGCACAGAAAGCTGGGGGACCTCTGCAGCAGGATGGGAACGTGAGGCATTCCTGGGGTTCTTTCACTCGTGTCGTTTGAACTGCTGTGTTTTACTTCCTTCTTTCTGTGGTCCTTCAGAAGATGCCTTGCCTGCCTACCAGGCTGGTCAGGAAACGGGATGGGAAAGGAAACGCGTGCTGAGAAATACGTAAGAGAAAGTAAGGAAGTGACAGAAAGGGACATGGCAGGAAAGGGAGGGAGGCGGCGCAGCGAGCGGGCAAACGCTCCCTGAGTCATTTCATTTGGGTCTGGTTTAATTTCCAGCAAGTTTAGAACCTGCTCCCTTGGGTACACCTAAATACACAAGGAGGAACGTTGCAGGGAGGAACTCTCCCTAACAGGATGAGTGGGTATGCTTCCCCTTAGCAAGCCTTGCATTTCAGCCACATAATAAGCATTGTATGTTTTCATCCTTTCCAAGCCATCCTCAGATAACACACCTCAAACTGCAGTTTTCACAGCCAGAAATACAGCTCCCCTGTATTCCTACGCTCTATTTCTTCATAGAGCATTGAAGTTGTATGCAGGATTGAGCAAAGAAACGTGTGTCAGTTCTAACCTTCCCATCCAGAACGACGCTCATCACCTCTTCCACCGTCGGCCATCTAGCGGCTCAGCCGCTCCAATGCAAATCCCCATCACGTGTTTCCCATCCGTGAGCTTCACACGCAGACTCACTGCGAGGAATGACCTCAGCCTATGAAGCATCCCAGTGTCACTCATCTGCTGTGGCAAAACGCAAACCAGAACATTTGTGCTGGAGGAAGAGGAACATCTCACATCTCCTGCGGTTCCTCGCAGCCACATCTATGTGCGTGTAAAGGAGCAGGCATGGCAGCACGCTGACCCACATACCCCACTTCATCTGCAGGGCTTTTCTCTTCAGTTCTCAGTTACGTGTGATTCACATCCACGTTTTGAAACGTTACCAATTTTGCATACCTGTAAATAACTTCTTGGTATGTCAGCAACCTTCATCCGCAGCAAGAAGGTGCTGTGGGTCTGCGTTCCTGCAATAGGAGCAGGAAAGTAAAGCCGTATCAGCACAACAGAACACAGCAAAGCTTTTCTTAGTGCAGTCCAAGCAGACAATAAACAGTAAAATTTGCTCAGCTGCACACAGTGTGGCAGTGTTGGGCCCTCCTGAGCTGCAGTTTCTTCATTCCTGGGGATGTTTGTGAACTGATGGCAGTCATTTCTGCCTTAAATACCTTCAAGCGTGGACCCGGGGCAGGGTGAAGCAATGAAACTCTCCCTCTGTTGCCATACAGAACATATTTGCTGCCCCTCCCAGCTCCTGGGGGCTCAGACAATGGCACACAATGGTACCGACTTCCTGCAGCACTGCCTCAAAGGTCAAAGCCTCCATCGGGAAGGCTGTTAGACACAAAACACTCCTGGAGCTATTCAGATGACAGACAAACGGCATCTGACAGCCACACTGGACTGCAGGGAATGCTGTGGCGTTCATTGTTTTCATTCCACAGATATTTTACAAAAGGGTCATCACTGGAACCAGTCCTTCATGGCTTCCAGATTCCAGGGATGAACCTAAAAGCGAAGCCCTGAGACGTCTGCCTCCAACCTAATTGGAATTTCCCCCTCATTTGCCTCTAGATCTTAGCATAGTACCGACATACCCATCAACTTTTAGTGTCAATGTCAGCCAGGAAATGTGTTCTGCCCTACAGTCGAAGGCCACGTAGCCAAAACCAAACCAAAGCAAGAAGAGCCTTTTCCTTCGGGCTGAGCTCCGTGTCCTGTAGTTAGTGAAATAGGACGGGGATAAAGCAGAGTGAAGTGCTCCCTGTCCCTGAATACACTTCACTTGTTAACTCTGGATGGGTTGGTCCAAGCCATAGGGCAGCATCAGCACCGTCACACCGCTCCTAAGGAGATAAAGCACCCAAACTGTTGAGTTTCACACCAGTTAACCATAAATATCCATCTTTTTACATTCATTACTATTCTGTTGTACTTCCAAGGCTCCCAGCAGCAAGACGAGCACTTTCCAAGCTCACTTAAAAGCATCCCATGAGCCTTCCTGCCCCACCTCAGTCTCACCTGTGTAGCACGATGGGTGGAAGTTCCACACCACGCAATGAAACACCCCACACCGATTTTGTATTAAAAACTCTATATTGTGTCACATAGAACGATAATCCCGTGTACAAATTCATACATGACAAAAATAAAACTTTTTAAATTTTGAATAACACTGTAAAAAAAAAAAGTGCTTGCTGCTGTTCTGATTTAGTAATTCTAGAAGCAACAGGCTCATAAAAGGCATTAGTAAACATATATGTTGCATTGAAGGGATCATGTAAGGCACAGACATTACAGACAGGGGATGGGGAGAACTGGGCCTGCTCAGCTCCCAGCACACGGCCTGAGATTGGAAGTAATCATTGCCACAAAGGAATCAGAACTGCTCCTGGAGGAGTTGATCCATCAGCGCCACTCCTAACCTTAACCCTAACCCTAATCCTAACCC
>PPHD01001660.1:0-22638 GCA_002909625.1 Bambusicola thoracicus | reverse complement strand
TATTTTTTTTTTTTAATCTACCTTTTCTTTTCTTTTCTTTTTTTTTTTGTGCTGCTACTGAAAACAAATTTCCAAAATACACTATGATGGATCATAACCCATACAATGAAAGTGTCCTTCACATAAAGAGAAACTATTTTCTCAAATTCAACTCAATTTTACAAACCTTGCAGAATCAAATATCTGAAATCAAATACGATTCCTTCACAGCTGAACATACTTTTCTGGCCATAACACAACCATATAATAACTGGGGACAGGAAGGGAGGGAAAAAGCTCTTTTCATGACTGCCAAACAGTGTGACCTGAAGCTATTCATCAGCACAGCTCCCCTGTAGTTGGATCAGAGCTGAACCCTCTCTTGTAATAATACGGCATTATGTCTGAGCCTGACAATGCTAGGAGTTATTGATGACAACCTCGATTAAACTAGTAATTAAATCCTCCAGAACACTCATATGGTTGGGAAAGGGTTATAAGAAGGACAGAGACCGAGTAGCAGTTGTGACCTTGAAAGGAAAGTATTGATTGGATTTTGCCTTGTGAAAGGAAGGAGGGAAAACTGAAACCAACCATCCTGAATCATTAATGAACTCCTACTGCATGCTCCTAATTCCAATTTTCTACATGTCCAAGTGGATCTTCAAGGATCCTCAAAAACAGCATTTACAACTATTAATTAAAAGAAACTTCAAATTCATTCTAGACAACATGATCTACACTTGGGCAACAACTGA
The DNA here is from genome assembly GCA_002909625.1 of Bambusicola thoracicus. Lineage (NCBI taxonomy): Eukaryota > Metazoa > Chordata > Aves > Galliformes > Phasianidae > Bambusicola > Bambusicola thoracicus. Next base: position 21,901 of record PPHD01001660.1, on the reverse strand, counting down.
GAAGACGTCCCTTCTTCTAAATTTTAGTCTATGTACAATATAAAATGTGTTATATATGTTTTTATATGTACACACATAGGTCTGTGTTTTTATATATTATGCTTATTACTGTAAGCAAGAAAAAAATGCTATTGATTGTTCATGCCACCACTTAGGCTTTCATAGTACCCACTGATGCAGAATAGGATTTTTCAGTCTCTGGATCTTTCCTAGGTCTGAAAGGAATTTGATCACACTTTCTATGAAGAATAACCATCTAGCTCTAAAAATGAAACGTTTTTTTTCTCCACAGAAAGGAGAAAATTACATGAAAAGCAGTAATTTACATGGCAGGAGAAGACCAAGAAACTGCCTCTTTGTGTTGTTTAAGCACTAAAGCAATTCAGAAGGGTAAAACGGGAAGAAGAAAGCCAAGAATTAGATGAGGTGTTGGAAGGTGTACAATAATTTTCTCCAAATTTATCTTACATTTTGCTACATCCTCATTCTGACTGAGTTTTTCCTCCTAGATGATTTTTTTCATTTTTCTTGTAAAGTTTCCATTCCTACAGGTTATATCAAACAGCTTTCAATTGGATATATCTAGTTACTGTGCTACTTGCTACAACACAGAGAAAGCTTCCTCCTCCCATCATGGCTCAGCTAACAGTCCTACCGCAGATTGTTCTCTAGATATTATTATTAATTATTAGTTATTCTTCAGAAAAATAATAACTTCTGTTATTAAGGCCTTCTGATTTCAAAAATCTTTTATTTAACAAATCAACCGTGCTAGGAGACTGGATAAACATCAAGCCAAGAATTTTTTTAAAATATGATCAGCCCAAGAGAACATGAAGAAAACTATCAAACAGTCACATGACCACTGACTGTAGATATACTCTTGGAAAGATGCTGGTCAGCAGATATAGGTACACCAACAAGGTGCGAGGATGAAAAGACTTTTTTTATTTACCATCCACTGCATGAAGGAACAAATACAACAACTTTTTTTCTCACTGCCACATGGCAATACAATGGCAGAAGTCCATAGGTTGTATCTGCACAGAGGAGTGCTCAATGCTGTCAAAGACAGTAAGCTCAGAGATGTACGAAATAGGTTATTTTTAAAGAGTCTTCTAGTTTCCATTTCAGCAGCCTATTTAATTACCAACATTTCCACTTTCTAGAGATCAGAAATCTTCCTCGAAAACTACTGCTTTAGAAACTGATACTTCCGCTACCCTTGTTTTCAAGGACAAAATGGTAGCACTGCCAAAGTTCAAGAATAACTACCAGCAATACTAAAATAACTTGTATACAAATAGGACAGCAAAACCCACTGCAGTAATACTGATATTAGTGTTGAAAAATAAAATGGTAACCATTATCTTACTAAAAATATATAGGCTATTAAAAATTCTGAATTGCAAAATCTCAGTCAAAAGGAGATTATACCTTTTGCCCTACATTCTGAAACACAACAATTGTGCTCACCATGGAAACTCACATTTTTGTATGCCAGTGAAAAAACTTCCAAAAAAGAGTTAAAGGATTGTCAGTAAAGAGCATGCAAGCCTGGGAATAAAAAGGACATTTACTTAAGAAGGAGTGAAATAGATGAGCTGTGGATTACAGTGACAGGCTATAGATGAAAGAAAGTGTGAAAACCTACACTGTAATAAAGCCAAAAACCAATAGTCTTACTAAAAAATTGCAGCGTGTCCACACAATAAATTGAGCAAGAAGTTGGCAGTTGGCAGACCGAGGGCAAAATTCTCTTCTTTCATTCATGCCACAAGTGTTCTACCTGTAAAGTCATTCACAGTGCTTATCCTGCACCAAGCTGGAGCTCCTGTTTTCTCCAGTGGTGTTTCCATGCTTAAAAAGCAATAGAATGTAGAAACCAGGCTGGAACAAACAGGTTTGCTCTCGCTGCTGGCCAAGCTCTGCAGCACTCGTCCCCACAACACAACCCACTGTTCTGATTTAAGAAGGTTAATCAGGTACTCCTATGCATACAATTACTGGCACACTGTGGGTGGGAGAGCCCTTATTTTTCTGCTTCAGTCATAATTTTAGTTGCACACACTGAACATCACCTCCTTTAAATACCCCAAGGAAGCCTATCTACTGCCCACTTACTGTATTCTTCTTTCAAGTGTTCCCATGCAATCTTGCGACCACATGTGAGCAGCACAGGTCAGATTAAGAAAACCTCTGCCAACAGAGGTGTCTTGGCTAGTGGCCAGGCTGACTGCCACCATGCTCTTTACAGAGCTTTGCAGAACAAACTTTCTGCAACAGCTGCAGCACAAGAAACTTACTTTTTGGCCCTGCCAGTTCAATTTTCAGTATTCATCTCAAACTGAGGTTTAATCCTTTTATTTGCTTTGTTTTCTTTAAAAAGTGTATAGGAACTCATGGACTACATGGACACACCATGAAGCACAACAAAAGACATCTGACTGCAAGACAGAAGAACATCTATTCCAGCAGAAGTACAGTTCTTTTCCTCTGATTCCATGACGATATTCTGAAATGTACATACCTTCTGGTATCACATTTCACACTAACAAAGAAACTCTAGTCATGCAACTCCATTGATTACAAGATCTTAACTTCAGGTTGACGGCAGTTTGAGAGAAGATCCAGTTTCCCAGGCTTTTACTCTGTTGCTTCTAGTACCAGCTAGACAGTTACTACGACTGGACTAGGTTTGAGAGCCTTTGGAAGACATCTCTGAGGGATGCATTCCCAAAACTCACCTGATCTAGAACAAATTCACATTACTGTGCTGGGACTCATTATCTGCTCTTTTTCGGACTGACAGTTCATCAGAACTGATACTCTCCAAATGTCTGCATCCTCCCCCTTTTACTGACTTGGTTTCATTGGCGATGACTAGCAAGCATTTCCTTTCCTCATTCACTTTCCTGCCATTTTTTTGACCACCTTTTCAAAGTCAGGCTGGGGCCATCCACACCATTCCAGACAGACAGAACTCACAGTAACCATTTGTCATCCCTACAGCTGATGGAAGTTAGTCCCACTTGTGCCATCATAATTAAATGTTGCATCTTCAGTCCTTGAAACTACTCAATAATTTCTTGCTCCTGTCTTAATCCTCTCCCCACTTTCTTTCTACTCAGAATATATTCAATCTTCCTAGTATGAAAATGAAGAAGGTTGTGATTTTTCACTTCTTTAGTATGCTTTCCATTAGCTATATCACAATCTTTGACTACACTTCTTACTAGCCCTACCTAACATATTACACACTTTCTGTGCTAAGAGTTTTGCATGAATTGTGGTTTAGACCTGTTTTTCCAATCCAAACTGCCACATGCTGTACTTCTTCACAAAATGGTTATTGAATTCCTTAAATAAAAGAAAGAAAATAAAAAAGAAAATAAAATTATTTTCACAAACTAATGGTCAAGGTGATGTTAGTACAAGGAATCTCCAGTGACATTTAGTACTGCTGAAGACAGATTAAAATCTACACAGAGAACTATAAAACATTGTGTTGTAGAAAAGGAAGAACAAATCTGTTTAATTTGGCTGCAGGAATCATGCAAAGCCATGCAAAATTAATTCCAACTCACTTTGCTTGTTTTTCCATCTTTAACATTTTAAACATGTTTTTCATGATTAGCAGCCTTTTTTAATTAAATGAAAAAGAAGAAATGTGTCAGATGTACAACTGCATTTTAAGATGTGAATCATAGACAGTGAAGCCATGAAGTATTTAAAAAATCGACGTATTTGCTTGTGGATTTTTTTATTATTTTTTTTTTTTTAGTTTAAGTGACTGAACTATGAGTACACTGCACACATAAAAATATTGAAACATCAAAAAGTTCTGTTAAAGAGAGCAGAAAACTACCTTCAGCCACATTTGGGAAGGTAATTATCTCTAGACTGCTGCCAGGTTACACACCAAATCAAGAATGTCTGGTGTATATAAACATGAATATGAAAAAGGACATGAGCTTGATTGGTCATGAACACCTCTGTCTGTGTGAAAGGGATTCAGTCTAATGCCTGTGTTCAGAACTACCACTAAACACATGAAGTTTTCTCACTGGCATCAACAAAATATCTTTTGCTGTTCATGTTTCCACAATGCTGACAAGTTTATCTATACTGCAAATAAGGGTACCCTCTAAAATTTCAGTTTCACTTCTCCATAAACATTTTGTAGATAAGATTCACCTAGGAGAGCAGTCCTGATCTACATCCCATCCAAGGCAGAATCAGGAGAGACATTATTAGTTGAGGCTCCTTCCTGTTATCCCCTTTGTGAGTTCTGCCTCAGAAGCAATGTTCCAGCAAAACAATGATATTTCATCCATGATTTAAGAAGCTATTTAAGAATCACTCTAACATGCCTCCCTCATCCAGAGTCCAGTGTGTTACAATGCCAAAGTTAATTGAGGACCTGAAGTTCAAAAAAAGAAGAAAAAAAGTTCCACCTATTCTCTATGAGGATTTAGCTTCCTGTGTTACTATAAAGATACTTCCCTAGATGCTCAAAGAAGCTGACACAGCCAACCACTAGAACTCTGCCTGCTGCACTTCTCTCCCTAAAGAAATACCCCCATCAACAAAAATGAGTCTGATTCCCATCTACACTCTGTTACTAGCGGACTAGTATAAAGGGGTCATTGTGTAAAAAAAAGTCAAACGCACTGACCTTTTTTTTAAATGAAGGATGCCATCAGCATACCAACATCTTTAGATCTCAAAATGCACTCTGTGCCGCTCATTTCCGCCTCCCCCTCTCTACTGAACAAGGACAGGACTCCAGTTTTAAACATTAACAAGACAGCTCTTTGACTAGGTAACAGTAATAAACACTGAATTCTGAACTCTCCACTGTAACTGTGGTTTTTCATTTTTTTTTTCCCCTGAAAAGAAGACAAACCAGCCACCAAGTTGTTAAACTGAAATTCTGAACTGATTTAAAATAAAATATTTCCATAACATTGCTCACTGTCCTAAATACTTTTCCAGGATTGTAGCAGAGAAGAAAGGTTAGCAGTAGTAAGCTGCAATTGAATGAACTGGAAAAAATGCAGGATATCTAACCAGCTGCCTTTGAAGTATCTAATTAAGGTTTAAGTAAACTTGAAGGTTAGGACAGCTGGAAACCTAGAAAACTCCCAGAAGCTCTATGCCTTGTAGTTAAAAGGCAAATAATAAATAACAAGACTAAATGTAATGTGCACAAAAAAGGAGAGCTCAGTGGCAAAGTGTGCACTGTTCCAGCACCAGCTGGTGAATGCAATAGAGCACACAAACTTCATTTTTCACTTGCAGTGGTCGGTGATAATAGTGCTCAGCTTTACGCTTTATGCAATCAGAACACCTGTTTGTGGAAGCATAGCTTGTGTTTAGCATAGTTAAGTACATTTAGCATGGTTAAATAGAATAGTCTGTATTTATACAAGACAGAATTTTTGTTCTGGATTCTGGGAGCAAATCAAGATTTGCAAAACTTACCACCACTGCAGTATCTAAGTACTTAGACGCTAGGCAATGTCACTGCGATTAATAATCAAAGTATTATGGCATGAGCATTTTTCAGAGTACACAGATGGGTCACAGCCAGTTGCGTAAATGACTGCAAATATGGTTGGAACTCCTCTCCTTTTGGTGCCAGAGACTAAGGCTGTGAGAGCCCAGAGCTGCCACAAAACACCAGCATGTTCTGGATTGCTGCTAGAGGAAGAACGTACAGGAAGGTAGAATAAGACAGTCCTACCTACTCTTCGGAATACCAGTGCATCACAATATACATTCTGCATCTTTGGGCCTGAAGTATGCTACTGGACAGATACTTCCAGCCTCTACATGTTCTGCAGGAATACACAGACCTGAGCTCAGGAGCTGTTTAAACACACCAGGGGGAAAGGCAGGGGACTCGGACTATCTCAAGTCTCTCAGTAGACAGCACGCTCTCAGGACAGCATGGTATAATAGCCTAAAAGCATAATGTTCCTCATTTTCTCTTTTCATCAGCTATGGTGCTCCTCTTGTGCATGCCACATGTACTGTGGCATGCACCATGTGTAAGATCCAGATATAGGCTGCTTTTCCAAGGACTGAAAGGAAAAGCATTTCCTCTGGTTCCTCTGCACTCATGCTAAATCATCTGGTGAATTACAGGGAGATTTTACACTAAATCAAGTCTAAGCAATTCCAAACCACAGCTTTGCTAAAATAAAGCCAGGTGTACTTATTTTATACTCTTTTTCATAAGAGCAACACTTAAGGAACAGAGACAAGGGAAGTTTCTTTCCTTGCCAACCTGTCTATGTATGATAAGCATGAGAATGCCAGAACAGTCACGTCAACACAACCAAATAAACAGCTCTTTCCCTCTGACAGGAGCCAGAAGTGTCTGCCTAAGGGATCACAGAAGCACAAAGCAAGTGCACAGTCACATTTATCCAGAATACCTTTGCAGCCCAAAGCCTTCATGTGCCAGAGGTAATGTCTTTGTGCTTAATAGCTGTATCACTCAGACTCAGAACCTCTGTGCCACTTGCCTGCGGTTTACCATATTACTGGCAGGTTGTGTGAATTCTTCTGATGGCAGGAGTTTGCCTGGAGCATGCAAGCAGACTCCAGTGCAAGAGCAGCTGCAAAGCACAAGATTCAGACATCAAGAGAAGGAGTTATGCTACCCACCTAGCCAGGAAACTGGCACTCAGAAGCACAGAAAGGGAAACAGAGCAGTACAGAATATCTGCTGGTCTGCAAGATAACTGAGGGCTCTGAAAGCTCACAGGAATATCCTAAGAGAATGACACTGATCAGAAATCTTTACTGGTATACCCACAAACACAGAAGTTCGCTGCCAGTTTCAGTTTGACTCTTGGGTAGCTACAGTGTGAGAGACATGCAACAAAAGAACAACTGCATCAGAGCCAGCTGAGGCAGGCTGCTTTTAGCCATGGGAAAAGGACAGATAACAGTGCAGAGAATGCAAGGGGTACATTACAGAGTTCCTTTGCAAATAAATTTAGGGAAGCTAAGAAATTCTGGTTCAGGTATCAAATCTGAAACAAGTATTTCTGTGAGTTGCATTCCTGCTGCTGCCTATTGATGAAAATCACAGCAATGCAACTTCTTGAAACCGCACAAACATACAGAGACTAGGCCACAAAATGTTCTTGCAAGACTTTGGGCACCACTGGTTTCAGCTGTGGCCACCAGCTCATTTTTCTGGGTGCTCCCAGGTGAAGTTACTCTGTGAGGGTGATGTGTTTAAAACACAAAATGAATCTGAGGGAAAAATCCTAGTTCTAACTTCCCAGGCACAGGTAACATTCAGAGCAGAAAAGAAAAAGAAGGTCTGGCAGAAGCAGGGGGATCATAGTCAGACTAGCTGGCCAAAGTGCCAGGAGTAAGTGAAATACTCTGTAACTTGTCATGAGCATCAGAAGAAGTTTGTAAAAATAATATTTCTTAGGTATTTGCATTATTCCACTCAAAATTCAGCTGAGTGTGTTCAGGGTGTTTAGATATACTGGGAAGCTGAGTAACTGTGGCATTAACCTTTATGAAAAAAACACATCTAGAAGCTGGAACTAGTAATAGTTCCTGAACTGCAACTTTTGTCCATTTCACTTCATGGTAAAGGAAACTATTCCCAGCAATCCTCCCTTCCCCTCGCCCCACTCCCCGCACACACTTGTTTAGGAAGCTCCAAAAATCAAACATAACAAAACAAAACGGTAAGATTCCCATCTCCTCCATCTCCTCCTTAAAAAAAAAAAAAAAAAAAAAAAATCTCAGAGAAATAAAGCTGATCTTATTTCCTTAGATCCGGTTTCTCATCTCCACATGGGTAGTGTCAGTTCTTCCTGATTTCTGACACTAGCAAAGTAAACAGTCTTAAAAGGGACAGTATAGGTCAGAGGACAAGAAGAGCAAATGTGCAGTAGTAGAGGAGCTGAGAGATAGGCTATTTAATAATCACACTCTAGTAGTAGGCAACACTGAGAAGGAGGCACCTTAGTTCCTGGTGACCTGCAAAAGCAGTCCAAACCCCACCCTTCAGCGTAATTAGCAATAGCAGACAAAAAGCTTTAACAGCTATAGACACCTGTGACATTCGTGACCAAGATCCACAAGAAGAAACTGTACTGCCAGCCCACAGTGGATATCATACATAGAAAGGATGAGTGCCTGTAGTGAATGAACCTCTGTTAAAAGGCAATGAGGCTCCCCTCTGGCAACCTGACAGGGAGTCTCAAGAGATATGCTGCCTCCCAGGTGCCAAGATCCAGGACATTGCCAAGACGTTGCCAGAACTTGTCAAGAGAACAGTCTACTATCTACCATCGACCTTTCTTGTGGGTATGAATGACACTGAATGCCCAAACATGGGAAGAATTAAGGAAGACTATAAAACCCTGGGAGCCAAAGAGAATAACACAGATGAACAAGATACCTTCTCTTCAATTTTGCCATCTGGAGGAAAGGGGACAGACAGAAAGAGACATATGACACATATCAACTCCTGGCTACGTGGCTGGTGCTGATGCAAGGGTTTTAGTTTTTATGACAGTAAGAATTTTTACAAAGACTATAACCTTTCAGGAGGGATGGGGTCCAATGTCTAGAATAGGCAAGGTAATCTCTGGCAGAAGGCTGGCCAACCTTTTGAGATGGGCTTTAAACCTAAGGACTTATGTGCAGGGTCCAAAATGGCAATACTCACACTACTGTAACTGACTAGAGAATAAGCCGGGACAACCAGTAGAGTGAAAAATATTATTCAGCTGCCTCTCATGAAATAAGTCAGAAGGCCAGCTACTCCAAGGGTGTATGTAGCTATGGAGGTCCTCTTGCATCCCTCTAGGGAAAGCTGCATCCTCTGTTTGCTTTTCTTCCCTGAAGTGCCTGTACACATGCAGCACAGGAAATAAACAAAAAGAACTAGTGATCTGTGACTGCAATCCTGTCAGGGATGTCTATGTACCTTTTTAGGAAAGACAGGCTGGAAAGTTGAGGCAGTGGAGTTGCTCTATGGGTGTGAACAGAGGGGCAGGCTAATATGGGTGACACCACTGTGGGTGCTTACTAGAGGCCACCTCATCAGGAAGAGAAAGTTGATGAGGCAATCATACAGACAAATGAAAGTAGCTTCACAGCCACAGACACTGCTTCTCATGGTGGACTTCAATCACTCCAATATTTGCTGCAGAAACAACACCACCAGGCACAAACACAGACCAATATGTTCCTGTAGTATGAGGAAGATAACTTAATGACATAGGTAGTGGTAGAGCCAATGAGGAGAGGACCTTGTTCTTATAAACTACAAAGGACAGGCTGGGACCATGAAGGCTGGGAGCAGCCTTGGATGCAGTGACAATAAGACAGTGGAGTTCAGGATCTTGTGTGAAAGAAACAGGGCAATAAGCTGGATTGCAATCTTAGACTTCAAGAGACCAACTTTGACTTCGTGAAGGACCTATATGGAGGTATACCATATGTTAGAAGACTGGAAGACAAGGGAGCCCAAAAGAGTTGGTCAGCATTCACCTACAAAATCAGTGCAATCCTAAGAGTAAGAAATTAGGCAAAGGTGGTAGGAGACCAGCATGGATTAGCAAGGATTTTGTGGAAAAACTCAAATAGAAGGAGAAAGTCTAGAGAAGGTGGAAAAAGGGTCTGTCCACTTGGGAAGAATAGAGGAACACTGTCAGGGTATGCAGGAGTGCAACAAGCTAGGCTAAGACCCACTTTGAATTAAATCTGGCAAGGCAAGTCAAGGACAACAAAAAAGGATTCTTTAGGTGAATCAACAAGAAAGGATGACTAGGAAAAATATGAGCTTGCTTCTGAATGAGGAAGCTGTTCTGCTGGGGGTGCCCAGTGACAGGACAAAAGGTAATGGACACAAACTGGAATGCAGGACATTCTTCATGAACATGAGAAAAAACTTCTTTACTGTGAGGGTGACAGAGGAATGCAATAGGCTTCCCAGAGAGGCCGTGGAGACTCCTTGAAGTACTCAGAACATGCCTGGATGTTTTCTTGTGCAACCTACTGCAGGGAACCTGCTGTAGTAGGGGATTGAACTAGTTGATCTCCAGAGGTCCCCTCCAGCCCCTACAATTCCACGATTCTCTGAGACATTCCTGTTTAAAAAGGGAATTCTGACTTTTATTTACGGCTTTGGAAGCAGCCTAGAAATCTTCGTAAAAACAGGCAATACCATTTCTACTTGATTTTTTCACTCATTTACGGGGAGAAAAGACATTATGTATTTTTTCTGATCCTTAAAGTGGAACATCATCCATGGTGCTAACTGAATATAGCCACAGTCTCAGAAATAAATAAATGTAAAAGGTTAAAACAGTGCCCATGTGAAGCAGGGAGGCATACTTATGTCACGCAAGTGAGGAAGCACAGGGGAGATACCATATCTTCTGTAAGAGAACTGCAAACAATCATGAGTCACTTGGAGAATGTATGTTCAGCTACCCATAAAGAAAACACCTTGGGGAATTCACAGGTTGCAGTGTTGAGGCCATGACGAGAACTAATACACAAAGCTGCTCCTAGCCTGTAGATATCCTTGGAAATGGCAAGCGTATATGGGTTTATGTTGGTGGGTGGGCATATGTGTGTGAAAAAGAGATATAAAAAGGACACATTCGTTCAAATAAAACAATCTTATTTGAACTTTTGCCCAGAACTGAAACAAAAATAAAGTGTTCCTTTTCCTAGATATTCAAGTAGCTTGGCTACCTTTCGTCTACATTTTTCTCTTGAATTTTATTATTTCTTTTTAGGAAGAATTTTCTCAATTTCTTCCTAAGCAGCAACCGCGTTGCTACAACGTTTTTACAGCATTTCTTGTTCATTCTAAAAAAAGAAGTGTTATGAATCTTGCAAAAAGAGAAAGATCTATTTTTTTTATGCTTTTTTCAAATACTCATGTTCAAAGAGTATAGTGCTATGCGACTATACAAACAAACAGATGCATTATGTATCAGATGCATTAAGGAAAGCTATCGATAAAAAGTTGCTTTTGTGTGTTCTTGCAAGATCAGGCAAGAAAGAATGAGTAGTTCGCCCAGTGTGGGGAAAGTTCAAATAATTATAAGAAAACGTGAAAAATCGTATGCATTCTCTGAGCAGTTTTTGCTTGTGTGGCTCTTCTAGACACAAATTTACCTGGAAGATACTTAAAGGAGACTGATTTTTTCTTATTTCATCCATGCTACTTTAAAGGACATAGCTCCACTGCAGGAAGCAGAACAATAGCAGCTGTAGAGAGAGCTACAGCACAGTGTGCTGTGCAAAACACTCTCTGAGCTCATGGTGAATCTTTCCCTGTGGTGTGAAATACAATACCAAAAGCTTTTACAGGAATGAAACAAACAAAAAAAAAGGCACTCCAACTGCACTCGGCATCTGCTTACAGAATTCATAAGTAGCTAATATGGACAGGCATTTAAAAACACAACATTATGAACCAGGTAATTAGAACATTATCTACTATTTAGGACAAGTGCAGGGATTCCCAACTTCAGGAAAAAAAATAAATAAATAAGTACATTCTATCTTAGAGTCTGAAACAAAAAAATAATGCAATTTGACCGTATGAGGAATCCTGCATCAACCTTTGAATGCTGAGGAATGCAGACGTAGAAACTCACATAATATCTCTCAGGTATTGTAAAAGCAGTTGAGCAAAGTCCTAAGCAACATATACTTGTAATCCCCAGTGGTGTTACTCAGCTGAAATTCACATACCTGAATCATAATTCCCATGAAAAAGATGTCCCTTTACTGTAAGTAGCATACATTCTACTTTAAACACAAGGGAAAAAAAACTGTACTGTAAGGGTAATTGAACACTGGTACAGTTTGCTCAGAGACAGTGTGGAGTCTCCATACTTGAAGATCTCCAATCCTGTCTGTACACAGCCCAGAGCACCCTGCTGTAGCTCACTGTGCTTTGAGCATGGAGGTGTTGGACCAGGCACTACTCAGAGTGTCTGACAATGCCAACTGTGCTGAGTGTAAATACAAGGCAGATCAGACTGCAGGAGCAACTAAAGAACTGCTCAAACAGTACCTCTGCCAGTAGCCCCTTCCAAATTAACCAGTTTGCTAGCTGGAGATGTAGATACAAATGATCTAATTTCTACCTAAATAGAAAGAGTACCTTCTATTTACCTACTATTCACGTTCCCACCTGTGTTGTTTTACAACTGTTGCCTTTTAGCACCTAATTTCTTAGCATCATCTAGTCTCAGCATTTGTCAAATGGTGGTCTCCAAGATTTTGTAGTAAATGGTACTTACAGCGTTGGAGAACTGGGGCCACTTCAAATAAAAATAAAAATCAAATAAGCTGGCTCTGCTATTCTTTGTTCCTTCTCTTTCTTCCTCTTCCTTCTGACACCTCTATCACCTATATCTGAGTACTTCCTTCAACCTATTTTTGTACTTGCTCATTCTAATTACATACTAACAATAACAATTATTATTACCCACATTCTCTCCTACTTCCCATTGCATTCATCTTCATATTTTTTTCCTACATGCAATCTCCTTTCTCTCTAAAATTCTTCTAGGACTAGACCACTATTTGCTCTCACAAATAGTGCATTCTCATAGCAGCGTGATCTGTGTATGGGTACATAAAAAAGCGTGTAAGTGCTCAGGCATTGCACTTAGGAAACTAAAAGAGAAACTCTAGGCTCTGTAAAGAAAGGAGTTCTGATGCAGCATGGACATAGGCTGAATGCAGGTCAGCTCTATGCAATTTACAACTTTAAGTCTGACTCTTTGCTACAACCTTGATCAAGTCTGTTTTAGGAGATGTGATATTACTATAAGCCTCAACTGGTATCAAGGTAGAGCCCTGGAAACTATGATTATTCTCTTTCCATCTTTTTTCTAACCTGTCTCTTCTATATTCTGCATTTCATCTTACTTCACTCACACTACGTCCATGTGCAGTTCCTCATCCCATTTCCTATTTATCTGCTTCTGTTTGAAAGAGAGAGAGGGGAATACAACAAGCACTTGTTTACTCTATCTTTACATATACTTTCATTACAAACAGACAGACCGCTGATTATTTTATTGTGTTAACAATATCCATCAGTGTAGCAAATTCGTGAAGAGCTGTCAACAAGTTAATAACTCATTTTCTACATCAGTTAATACAACTAACTTTGAATACTGCAATGAAATGACATCATAGTCAAACAGTCCATTTAATAATAAAAATTCACCATGACTTCTTAAGCCTTTATTTATTTATTTGACATGTTACCCACTGGCTTGCTGCTGTTTCAGAACTGGAGCTATGTTCCTCTTTTATATCCTGCATTTTAAGATGAGATTCTGGGAAACTAATAGCAGACAGAAATGGAAATCTGAGTTCCAGAGATCAAATTTTATATAAATAAACAGTGGAAAGCTAGAAATGCCTAACAGTATGTTCTGATAAGGTGACATGGCCCCAAAGAAATGTTTTAAGAGGCTCATCTTTTCTTTACCAGAACAGAGGAGAGCGGTGGCTTAAATGTTTTAAGATCTTTGTAAAATTCTTTACCCAGAATGACTTTCATGGGTCAGTTCATAAGAACTCTCAGTCTTTGAAGTACTTACAGTAATTTGCTTCTCGTAAGGTAATTTTCTTTCTGTAAGGTACTTATAAGCATTAACAGATCTGTCTTCCAAAAGTCCATGTGATACATAAGTATCATTGTCCACATTATGTAATGGAGACAATTTGTGTGATTTGCCCATGACTACATGGATTGGAATGCTAATGACAAAAAACAAAATGTAGCCTCTTGTGTCATCTTCAGATAAGCAATATCATCATTGACTTTACTGGTCTACATGCTGTAAATACTGCGTATTTGAGCACATTCATTTTTTCTACATCTTATCATACTCTTCTCTCTCACATGAGTTAATCCCTCCTTTATATTCTGCTCATTGACTAAATAATTAAGTGTTCTGAAGACATTAAAAGATTGACACCCACTGAAACAGCTTTAGGGTAGGTATAACACAGTACAGAATTACTTCTGTAGATACAGATAGAAAGTCAAAAAGTTCAGTATTTCAGTGGCTTGATGAAGGTCAAGCAATAAATATGTCCCCAAGCTACAAACTGATCTTACATTTTGAGCATATCTCCTCCAAGTTATCTCTCAAAGAACATCATGGAAGCTCTCACCGGAAGATTATTACAGTCATATAGCCAATTTGATCATCTGCCAAACTGCAGGTCTTTGCTGAAGATACAAAGCTTTTATTTTGCATTTGGTTTAGAATTAAAAGGCATAAAGGGGCTTCTATTCTATTCTGCTTGTATTTCATTCTTCTCTTGGTCCTTAAGCAACCAATTGCTTAAGCAAGACATGCAAAAATATGTGAATTAAATAGCTCTTCCTTTTCCCATACCAATACTTAAGCCACTTGCTGGGACTCATACAAACTCTTTGCACTCTAGTCTGAATGAGGCAAGGTTTGTTTTGAAATCTCTTGCAATCACCACCTTTGACATAGAAACTTGGAGTGAAATAAAATGCATTAAAGCAGAGAAAATAATGATCATTTTCTGTATGCCTACTGACATGTAAGAGTTAAAAATAAGAGAGAAATTCCTCACGTTGCCAGAAAACTTACATCCAAAAGGATACACAAAAGCCTCAACAAACTATCTTGTTAAGAATGAACAAGAAACTACTCCACTCTAACCTGGACAAAGTTATACCTAAAGTCACATCAATATAATTACTTGGGAAAATGAGGATTCCAGACTTGAAAACATTACTGAGACATTCTGTCAGAAGTGGTTATTACAAGTGCAGAAAGACAATGTTATTCAGTAAGGAGGTTACATATCATTGTTCAGAGCTTCTTACCTAAACTGTAATACTTTAAGACAGTTGAGAAATCTGCTACACCTGAAGATGAGTTTAAGTCTGCCTTCTCCTACACTGCCTTTTGTACCAATGCTCAAAATATAGTGAAATTTCACAAGCCAAAGTGATACAGTAAATGATACACAGAAGAAGAAAAAGAAATCCATCATTATGAATGTGCTTGTATTGGAATAGCTAAATGTTTTTTAAGAAAGAAGTTTTCAAGGAACTTTGTAGGCTAGAACAAAAGATACTGAAATCATTTGAGAGATAAAGCTATCTAGAAGTAGGGTAAAATTCAGTTTTGACCTTGTTAGGAAAAATCTTCCCAACTTTTAATCAGCTTGGTGAAAAAGCATGGCATTCCAACTGATAATCCAAGCTATACACACAGACGTCATAATAAGCAGCTAGCAAGGTCTTGAAGGAAAGGTACTATTTGGGGGTTGTTTGTCCCTAAAGGAATATTGCTTTATTGAATATTGCTTTATTCTTTAAATCAGTCCACTTGATGTCTGGTCGAAGAAAGCCAGATTTCTGTACCCTGAACTGTACAGCCTGTAAAGATCACAAAAGGGGCAAAAAATTCACAGACAGCAGTTCCATTCAGGACACAGTAGGCAGTTCAGAGAGAGATTGAGGAAGAAGAAACATCATTCTAAGTGTGACCTTCAAGCTCACAGACATGAGAAGACAGATAGCGCAGGCTAAGTGTGATGGGAATTTCAAACTCTGTTTGTTCCCTTCCTTTGCACTACTGCACAAGTCTCAAAGCACAGACAGAAGCTTCATACAAACATTCAAAAAACCCACTAGCCCCAGTGGGATTAAGTACACATATGTTTCCCTCTACTTCTGTCAGATTCTATTTGTTACTTTCTTATGAGAGAAGAGGCAGCTTTAGTGAGGGGTGAGTTCTTCCTCCTTTCTGGCTTTGGTAAAACGTACAGAAACTCAATCTATCACAACAGTAAAGCAGTTGCAGTAACACTCTGGTCTGCAGCCATCCACTTCCAGTGCATCTAGCAAGTAAAAGAAGTGCTATTTATATCGTCCTCTTGCTGGAATATAGACACCTTGTGCTAAAATTTACTACGGTTCAAATCAGTAAAATTGTTTTCATCCTTTTTTTTAAATTATGCTGTTTCAAACTTTATCTGCTGATCTATCTTAAATCAGTCTCCTCCATGCTTACATCCGCATGGTATTAACACTTGCAAAACATAAAATTAGTTATTTTGCAGACAGCTGTTTATTTACAATCATTTTTTCAACAGGAGAAGTAGAATAAAACAGGACCAGAATTATTCTTCCACTAATTCTCCCAGGGAGATCACAAGCCTTGTCCCGTCCTCTTTGTTTTGGTTCCCTTGTTATTTTTCAGCATCATAAGCTGGTTAGATGGAGTCAGACATACACAGAAAGTGATATAGAGACGTCCTGGCAGACTTCAGCAAATTTCCACCATAAGAACTTTCACATCTTTCAGCAGGCAAGCAAGCCAAGGTGTTTCATAAGAGTTACCCACAGATCCTAATGAATACATTTAAGAAATTAACTGAAGTATTCAACATTTATGCTGCAGCATCTTGCAAAAGTCTAAAAGCTTCACCTCCAGACTGAAGCAGCCAAAAGGTGCTTCTCACACAAAGCTGTTTTCAACATACTCCATATAAAAAGGTGCTTAAAATGTACAGAAGCAGAGAAAAAAGAAATATCTAGGTTTCACCAGTTATCCTGATGAATTTTTCAATGCTATCTGGAAGTCTAGCACACCACTCACAGAACAGTCTCTTTTTTCACACTAATCATATTTTAAATCTGCTCTTGCACAGATCTCAGACCAGTCCTAAAACAGTTCCTGAAATCAATCATCAGAATCTGCTATTTCCCCAGGTTCTAGAAGACAAGTGAAAAGAAGCAACATAAGTATTAGCAAAACTGCCTCATATGGTGCAACCCCACCCCAGCTAGAATCCAGAGGAGATACAAACAAAATACTCTGTTTTTATTACTGGTGGTAAACAAGTGAACTAATTTGCTTGTCATCTTTGTCTGCTACTACAGTTTGGAAGGGCAACTGAGTGAAATGAACATACTCCAAGCTGTCCTCTCATCTTAGATATACAACATGAAGAGAAAAGCCAAAGAGAGGTTATTTTCACACAGCTCTTCCGTACATCTTGTTAAGAGGCTGATCAGCACAGCCAATAGACTGGAAGCCTCTGGAAACATGAGGGTCCTTATGACATTCTTTTCTGCTCAGGTACAGTTACAGGAAGAAGGCAAGGGGAGGCTCTATGGCACTCAGCACAGAGCTTCCAGGTGCAGCCATCTCATATGTGCTGTAGTTCAGACAACAACCACTCATGCCACAACTACTTCTGGAGTGACTAGATACCATCAGACCCAAACTCCAACCATTTTCAAGCTCTGTAAGCACAGGATTATTCAGCAAGGACACAGTGCATGTAGGGGATAGAAGATGCCTGTGCAGAAGATGGGATAAACAAGCACCAAAAATATGATGTATAAAACAAAGTATTCAACACGATGCAAATGCCTGCAATGAACCCAAACGGGATGAAAATTTTATCCCTTATATAAGGATATTTTCTGCAGGACATAAAGTAACGGCACCTACTTGCATACTTCTGTCTAATCTTCAGCAGAACATTTTTTCCCTCTTTTCGTGTATATGGCTAAATTAAAAACACCACTGAATGTCAGTCTGACCGCTCCAGCTACTGAATGATTAGTTTGTTTGTTTTTTTCTAAGCTACTTCCTAGGGAAGAGTGGAGAGATCTTTGATGATAAGGTGTCTGAAGTGACAGTATTGCATGTTCATAAAGCAACAGAAAAATGAATAACTCCCTTTTATGAATGCAAAATATGCATTCATATTTTGGGGAATATTTGATGAGATTTTAATATTTTTAAAATAAATATTTTCCAAGATATTTTATTTCCCCATTTCCCCACAGCACTATATATGAAACAATGTCTATATGAAAGTTGGAAATAATTTTGCTGTCACTAAATTTGAAGGCATATGACTCAAGGAGTTCAGAGATCCGACCCTTTTTTTTTCCCCCAGAACTTCACATTACACTGATCAATACTTAACGTAAAAAAAAATTCACCTTCGCATTTTACTCATAGTCAAATACCTCAGGTTGTATTAATTATCAACATATATTTATGCAGTAGACTTTTCAGAGCAGGTATTCTTATTCTGGGCCTGACTTATCAACATATGTTGTTATGATCTCAGGCCATTAAGTACTGCCTTAATATACTCAATAATGCTGATTATGTTAATTAAGAGACTGTATCTGGGATGCAGTGTCATGGATAGAGCCATACTTGGATGTTCAGGTGTGAATACAACCTCTGGAGGAGTCCTAGGTTCAAATCACAGACAATTGAAGGTCATTCTCTTCTAATGAAACATTAACAGTTATTTGTAGCTCACAGTGACATTTCACAATTGCCACACATACCAGGCCTGTGATTAGTTTCTGAAGAAATGTAAGTGAACTGTGAACTCGAATCACTGCTCTTGGTAATCATCATTGGTTATGTTTAGACAATAAAATAAACTCCACACATGAGATTGCTACATCTTCATAATTTCATGTAGTCATCCAGAAAGCATACCCTTACTAAAACATGACCTACATAATCAGACTGCAACAAAAGTGCCACCGAAGTCAAACTTACTGATTATGTAAGCCTGTTATTTTTTGTGCAAAAAGTTCTACTTGAAGATACCGAAACGCAACTGCCATATTAAGTGCTCCCCAAAAAGTAATTAAATTTCTTATCAGACAAAATGAATCTCTGTACATTCTCCCTCAGGGTACAGTTTACTTCCTAATTTCTCCAATGTGTTGAAATACGCGCGCAAATTTTGGAAAACGTAATAAACACTTGGCTTTAAAGAGCTAACATTAGACACTTCCAATCACTGCTCTCCTCCAGTTTCCACTAACTTGCTTTCTAGTTGCAATTCAGAAAGCTCTGTACACAAATAAAATTGACTCCTAACATTTGTTCTGTTATTGGAAGTTTTTTATAGTATCTGGGCAAGACCATGAGCTGCAGGCTCAATGTTATTTTTCAGGATACTTTACAATGACTATTCTCTTTTAATGTTACCTGAAGACCACAACAAAAGGAGGTGAGGGAAAAGGTTACCACCCCTGGACCTTGTAAACTTCTGCTCTGCTCAAATCTCATCTGCTCCAGGAACTCTTTTCTAAGCAGAATATAGAAATGCCAAATATGCAGTAGGTATTTCTGGAAAGAGTACTGCCAAGGATAAGCCAGAGTCACCAAAGCATCCATTTTTTGCATCCATGTGGTACTATACCATAAGCAGTACTGAGAGGAAGAACATATGGTTAATAGGAGCCAAACAAAAGTCTAGTTACCCCTCTCTACAGAGACCCTCAACTACACATCCTAATAACAAAAGTTAATCACTTCTGTGTGCAGTAAAGAAACATTTAGTCCTCATTTTTCCTCTTATTTTTCCTGTATTTCTTCCTTTTTTTTTTTTTAATACAGTCCTACCGATATCTCCAAATTATGATTGATTAGATCAGTAAAATAATACAGTAATGGAGCACTTTGTACACCTGTGTTACATGTCCCTCCATCAAGATGTAAAATTAAAAAAATGAGTAAGTGGAAAAGCTGTCTCCCTCCCAGAGGGACATGACCACTTGCCATCCTCTCCAGCTGCCACTTACCAATATATACACAGAAGCTCATGAAAATGCATCTGTCAGACAGTCCTATAAGACAGCAGGCACTGCAAATGTATCTTCTACTTCTGCCATTGTTTTTTTTTTTTTATTCTATTACCTTAAGGCAAAATTTGCAGTACGCTCTTATGTACAGCATAGTAATCTAAGTCATACCAGAATAAATTTAATTTCCTATATTCTTCCTCCCCACACTGACTCAGTATTTTACTCCAGGAAGTGTTGTATGGGGCTATTCAGTAGAATGGAAATAAATGGTATTTGTCATAAGAAAAAAAGAGTAGAACAGCTTGATCTAAAATTCTGTATTCCCACCTGCATCTGTTTCTGCCTTTACTTACCAGATGAATGAATGAAACACTAATTGTGATGGCCATTCATTTGGTTACCTCAGCTGTTCTTGGTGCAGAAGCCTAATGTGTAAGTTTATACAATCCACAGCTATTATGGAAGAAAAAAAAGCAACACTTCTTACCTTTCATCCCAAACTTAGAGTGTCTTCCAAATTTCAGAATAATGAGCATTATTACTAAGCCAGTGCATACCAGTGCTGCAATTCCCACCACAACATACACCTACAAAAAGAGGACACAAACATCTATTTGTTTTGCTCTCGTGAACTGTCTTCAAAGACACTCAACCTTATTAACCCAGTTACGTAAAGAGATTCATTTCAACCAGGAGGCATTTTCACTCAGATCAAAGAGGACAGAAAACTGCTACTTGTTGAGATTTCTTCCACCTTATGGAGACTAGAGATTCAGATAACCTCTGAGAACCACTTTTTCAACATTCTATGTGTTCAAGGTGGGGAGAGGACACAGTGGCATGTTACAGGAAAGCAAGTAAAAAAAAACATGCCAGAAAAAAGCTGCATCCAATTCTGAAGCCCCAACCCAAGAAGGACAAGGAGCTGTTGGAGGAGGAAGAAGAACAAAACTGATCAGAGGGGTGGGGCACCTCCCCTGTGAGGACAGGCTGAGAAAGCTTGGGCTGTTCAGCCTGTAGAAGGCACCAAGGAGCCCTTACAGTGGCCTTCTAGTACCTGAAGGGGACCTACAGAAAAGCTGAGGAGGGACTTTTTATAAAAGCAGGTAGTGGAAGGATGAGGAGACATGGTTTTAAACTGGAGAAGAGCAGAGTTAGACTGTTAGTTAGAAATTCATTTCTCTGAGGGTGGTGAGACACTGGAAGAGGTTGGCCAGTGAGGTTGTGGATGCTCCCACTCTGAAGGCATTCAAGGCCAGGATGGATGGGGCCTTGAGCAACCTGGTCTAGATGGAGGTGTCCCTGTCCACAGGAATGGGGTTGGACCTAGATAGTCAAAATATTACCTTCAAACCCAAACCAGTCTATGACTTTATGATTTACTTGGGGTGTGGTTGAACACTCCACAGATTGCCCAAGTTTGCTGTGGAGCCTCTATTCCTGGAGGTTTTAAAAAGAGAGACCTGCAACTGCTGTTACCAGCCCCAGTTTGAGCCTGGGGGTAAGGGAACCAGACAACTTCCAGAAGTTCCTTCCAATCTCAGCCACTCAGTGGTTCTACTATCAGAGGAGATAAGAGTGCCTGAGATCCTCCCAGTATTTCAGCACAGTCTATCACCATGAAGCATACACTGTTCAGCTGCCCTGACAACACGAGCCAGCAGTCCCTCCTTTCCTGCCTCTCCCCAGATCACACATGGCTCCCTGAGCCACAGTGCAGAGGCTTTCCCCTGCCTGATACTCTGCAGGGTGACTGGTGTTGGGGGCAGCCATGTTAACTGCTTATCTGCTGCTGTTCTCCAGCAGCTCACTAGGACAGCATGAGATGCAAGGATACAAGAGAGGAGACCCACCAATACAGCTACATGTACTGAAGTCAAATACAATGATCTTATAAAAAGAAAAATAGATAAAAACACATTTTAGAGACAAAGTTAAGAGTCTGAAAGTTTGTTACAGCATGACCTCTCTGTGAGGAGAAGCTGATTTCAGGACTGGTATTCAAACAACAATTTTTTAAATTGCCTTGGATGCCTTTGTTTTGTAAATAAAGATTTGCTCTCTTTGGCTTAAATTAGAAGCAGAGTCTTGGCCTAAAAATTTACACTTGGTTGCTCAGAAGAGCATGAAACAAGTTAAATAACAATTTTATAAAATAAAAAATAATACGCTCTTTCAAAAATGGGGATCTGGGTCAGAGTGGGGGGCACTGATCTAACTTTTTTTTTTTTT
>PPHD01001659.1:12265-41104 GCA_002909625.1 Bambusicola thoracicus | reverse complement strand
TTTGTAAAAAAAGTAAGCATATTGTTATAAAAGAAATACTTAAGCCTTCTGTATTATCCTGGCCAAGCCTTGCTGGAATCCCGACCCAGTGTAATCTTCTATAAATACCCCTCTATAAAAGCACCTCTCCGAGTATCTCAGTATATTATTTAAATCCCAGAGGAACTTCAGAAAGCGCAGGCAGGAATGGAAATCCCTTTCAGCGACAGCCTTTTGTACGGGAGCTTTCTGAAGAGGGAGGCCTGATCCTGCAGTGCTGAAAGCCCGTAGGCTTTTTGCAGGAGTTGTACAAGGCCTCTAATTTGGTAGGAGAAAAAATAAAGCCAGGCTAGTGAGAGGAAACGCTGCCGTGAGTGCCTGATCCTGGGCCACGGTCCTGCTGGGAACGCAGCAGGGACACGGTCCTGTGATGTTGTTGGAGTCACCCAACGGCCAGCCTTGGCCCTGGGTAATGCCCACCAGCAAAGCAGATGTGATTTATTGCTCAGAATGAGTTGCTTTTAGCAGCAGATACCAAAAAAGTTTAGGCCTGGCTTTGAGGGGAGCAGCCCCTTGGGTTTCACGTGAGTCTGGGCACATAAGGTTAAGCACGTGTGTGGGTACGTGTTTTCTAGGGCTCGCTGCAAGTTCCTTCTTTTGCTGCTGCTGCCAGTGGGGAGTTTATCATTTGGACTGTACGAGGGATGTGATCTCCTTAAGATTTAAGTTTTATGGGGATGCTAATTGAATTAAAAGATTAATATTCAGTGCAAGGGACCAAGGACATAGGTGATTAATCCTGAGAAATAAAACATGTTTGTGTCACGCAGAAGCACTATAGGGGGGAAAAATACCAGCACTGAAGGACCTTTGACGAGAAAGGTTGTTTTTTTCCCCTGACAACCCTGTCAGCTATTGCTGTCAACAATAAAAAGAAGAAAACAAATAAATTGGAGGCCATGTGTAAGTCATAGGACCAGGATATAAATACACATGACATGAAGAGGAGTAAATAATACTGACGCTTTCTTTGGAAATGTTCTCAGGCAATACTTCCTATTCATGTCTTACTGAAATGACACGAAATAAAACTTTATGGGAGAAAGTGTTATTAATCACACCACCTCTTGAGAGACGTGACTACCTGTGTATTCAAAGGCGCTCTTCCTTTACAGGGCTACTGGCTAGTACTCTACATCAACAATGCAGATATAAAGAAACCTGGAATTTTATTCATCAGACTGTAAAAGAAGGGGCTATGTAGGATCCCAAGCTCATGGTCCTGTCCCTGAGCAAAGGCACCCAGGTCTGGTTTTGCCTGAAGAAGGCAAATGGCATTACTCGGGGGAAAGAGAAACCCTCAAATTAATGGCAACTCTTCAAAACCCTCACAGTAAAATGGAGAAAAAAATACCTTCTTCCTCCAGTCATTGGGAATTTAATAGTTATCATTTATAATCAAGTTGCTACTAGTAAAGAGGACAAGGCTTGCTCCTGGTCATGTGTTAGGGCAAGCTTTAGCTGGCTGATCTCCGCTGAGGTCCTCACTAAGGCTGACTGCACCTGAGATCCTACCTTCAGGCATGATAACAAGCATACGTGCCATCAGCTCACCTGCTTTTCCAAGGCAGCCCCGTTGTGCACCATTTCCACCACGTGTAACTCCATCCTACAACAACACCTATAGCCTACAACATCCCCTCCTGCTGTGGATGCAGCCAGGATGCCCTGACCCAGCCCCAGCAGCCCCATGGTGGCATCTGGGTCCAGCTCTAGCACTGATGTCCATGCTGCTCCTTGTGTCCGGACACGGGAGCTGCCACAAAGATGAGGTTTTGTTGCAGTGTGGTGCTTCTGGCACACATCCTAAAAGACCACGTGTGTGCAGGCACGGGGATGAGTTCACCATCACCTGGGTTTCTTCCGCAGGATAGCACAGTTAGCATAGCTGAACTTGCCATCTGCATGCCCTGCATATTTCTACTTTCCAAAAGGCAAGGGCATGCCTTGGACCCAGCAAAACTCTGTCCGAAATTCATGAGGAGTTTAGAGGAGTAAGTGGTCAGATTTATACTGCTGCCAGATGCCAAAGGACAGAGCGGAAATGTCATAAATCAATGTTAAACACTCATTCACATATTCCAGGCAGGCTTATTTCAACCTTGATTTTATAAGGTAAAAGTTAAAGGAAGTCTATTTATGAAAATGAGTCAGCCAACTGGGAAATGAACCAAGGCCCGCAGCAAATGAAAGGTCCAGTGAAATTCACAAGGCCTGCAGTTGGGTTCCTCAGCACTTGGTCAAGGAGGAAATATGGTCCACGTGGGACTGCCTGGTTCAGTGATGCCCCAGCAGTGTTTTTAAGCAGTGGTGAGCCATGGGGTTGCTGCATGTTGCCCATCCAAGCAAGGGACATGGGGGACAAGGCAAGGGAGTGTGATGTTTGGGTCTACAGGTCTTGTGACCTCCTGTGAGGTTTGCTTACAGATCCTCCATAACTGGAGAAGTAGAAGACTCATGACTGGAGTGCTTAACACAATAGGGGCCTGAAAAGCATTGCTTACAAAAGGAAACTGCATTTATCAGGCTATCTTCTGCATTCCTCAGAGCAAGAGCATCCCTCTTTATAGGGCTGGAAAATGCCTACCAGTGAATATCTGACTCTTCCAACAAATCTAAATCTTCAGAATTAATAATAAAGGCAGACAAATGAATACTAAAGTGCAGATACTTTTCTACTGCTGTTAACCATCATCAGGTACTGCCACAGGGCTAAAACATAGTCTCAGACTGCAGGGGAGATGTCCTCTTTGGTAAGGTGCCCTTTTTGCTTCTTTTTGATAGCGAGTTATATGGATGAAAGCTCAAAAGACATCCTGGAGGATGTTGCCAAGCTGTGACTTAGTAGGTCTGATTCACAAAGCCTCTCTGGGTAAGCTTTTTGTGCCTTGGTGCTCATGAAGTGGAGGTTAAAGCTCTTTCCTTCTCACAATCTACATGAGTGAGGCTCGTGCACATATAGCTGGAGCCCCTTTGCAAACCTTATATACTGCTTCTTGAGTTATGGTCCTGCTAACACAGAAAGATCTTTGGAGTTGAAAAATGCTATTATTATCACTATTATTATTATTGCTTTTCATAATTTTGACTCATTCTAAATCTTCTCCCTCACAGGTCTGTGTGGTCTCCTTAGTGGGATTTGTCATGCTTTGCATTTCATACCAACCCGATGAGAAGACGTGCGTGCAGTTCACAGTAAAGGTACCTTGAGTTTCTGTTATTTCTTTTTTCCTCCCATGTCATTAAATATAATCAGAAAAGTTGGTTCTGGGGATATTTTTAAGACCACATTAAAAGAAGTGAAAATACACCTGAAATGCAAGAATGGTTTTCTGGTATTTTCCAGGCAGATAAGGAAGAAACTGCAGTCTATGAAGGGGAAACTCTGTAACAAATATTTGAAAACAGCAAGATACCTTTTTATAACTTGCCATACTTTAAGAATATCAAGGAGATTCAGATCAACAAAGCTGAAATATTTTGGGAATTGTTCACTGAAAGATGGGCATTACTGATTAAATTGAGGGCATTCAGAGTGTGCCAGGTTAAGAATTAGCGTGGGGTAGAACAGGTCCAATTATATTAAAGTTCAGTTTTTACTGTGGTCTCAGAAGCATCTGAGCATCTTCCCTGCCATTTTGCTCCTAACCATCAAATAAGAAACAGAATGAGCACAGATGCATTAAAAAGCATAGCTGGAAATCTCTGCCCGCTCATCTTCCTGGCTGGGGAGAGGTCCTTGCCTCACAGTACAGCTCCTTGTGCAGGGTCAGGCAGTGATAAACATGGGAAAGCGTTAGCAAGCTGCAGGAACAAGCATTCTCCCATGAAGAAAAATCCCATCTGAGCATCACAGGAGAAGTACATGAGCTGAGCACCATGTCCGTCCTGCTTCAGTTTCCAAAACCATGCTTTGTTGATGCCAATAACTGACTAAGAAAAGAAACGCTTAGAATGCTTGTTCCAGATGGGAAGTATCTAATACCATTTACTTGGGCTATTTTTCCTTATTATTGCAATTTGGAGGGCTCCTAATATTTTGCAGGCACATAAAAACCAGGAAAAAATACCAACACAAACAGTACAAAATAACAGTGATTATTAACCAAGAAAGGTAGAAGGAAATCAAATGCAAGAAACCTGGCATTCATCCTCCCTGAGAAATTAGGCCCTGGAGTGTCTTTTGTGCCTCTCTAAAGCTTTTCTTGTACTTACAGAAAGGGAGGGAGAAGAAGAACAACAGTTTCCTTGCTTTGATAGCCTTCGTGCTCTTATTCCCTCACCTCCACACCACCAGCAAGCGTGATGACTGCCCAGAGAGCTGCCACACCAGGTTTTGCATTATTGTCCAGCAGCATTATACTGAACTTGGCAGTCATACAGGAAGGAGACATCCACCTCTGGTGGAGGGACAGTGTATTGGTCAGGGTGCCTCAGAAGTCTCTGAGACAGCACCACTGATTCAGCCAGTGAGGAGCATGGGCCATTTTGTTAGGGCAGTCCAGGCCCCACAGTAACACTGTTAGCTGGTGCCTCTGGGGCTCTCCATGGCTGTTGAGCATCCTTCTGCAAGAAAATCTTGGGCAGGAAGCATTCCAGGATGCCACATGTAGCCCAAGGCTCATGTGGGGAGAAGGATCATTTGGGCTGGCACTGGGTCCAATCTTGTTCATTGTCTTCAACTATGACCTGGACGACGGGATAGACAGCACCCTCAGCAAGTTTGCTAACAATATGAATCTGGGAGGAGCAGCTGACGCACCAGAAGGCTGTGCTGCTATTCTCCAGACAGGCTGGAGAGTTGGATGGAGAGGAACCTGATGAGATTCAACATGAGAAAGTAGACAATCCTATACTTGGGGAGGGATAACTGCACACATCAGTACAGGTTAGGGGCTGACTTGCAGGAAAAGGGTTCTGAGAAGGACCTGGGTGACCTGATAGACAACAGGTTGGCCAAGGAGGCCAGTGGTATCTTGGGATGCGTTAAAAGAGTATGGCCAGTAGGCTATGGGAGGTGATCCTCCCCCTCTTCTTTGCCCTGGTGAGACAAAGTACTGTGTCCAGGTCTGGGCTCCCCAGTTCAAGACAGACAGGAAACCTCTGGAGCAAGTGCAGTGGAAGAACACAAAGATGACGAGGGGACTGGAGCACCTCCCTTACGAAGAAAAGCCAAGTACTGTTCAGCCTGGAGAAAAGAAAGGTGAGGGAGGTATCTTATCAATGCTTATAAATATCTAAAGGGTGAGAGTCAAGTGGATGGAGCCAGGCTCTTTTCACTGGTGCCCAGACAACAGGACAAGGGGTAATGGGCACAAACTGGAATGTAGGAAGGTCCATCTGAATGTGGGGAAAAGCTTCTTTACTGTGAGGGTGATGGAGCACTGAACAGGCTGCTCAGAGAGGCTGTGGAGTCTCTTTCTCTGGAGATATTCAGAACCAGCCTGGCTGATTTCATGTGTAACCTGCTGTATGGAGCCTGTTTTAGGAGAGAGGGTTGGACTAGGTGATCTCCACAGGTTCATTCCAACCCTTGTGATTCTGTGATAATGTGATCACACACATGCAGCCCTGGGTGATTTTAGCCCATCCCCTGGGTCACCCTGCTCAAGGTGCTTTGATCCTAAGCCTCCACAGCCTTCAGAGGAATTCCTCAGATCCATGTCTGCAAAACCTGCTGGTTTCATCTCTGATAAGCACGAAATATCTTTTCAACAATCAATTCAATCCATCTTAGATGCTTTATTTTTTTTTTTCAGATTGGAGCAAAACTATCACCAGTAAATACGGCTGAAATATTTCTCCCTTGTATGAGGAACCCAAGGGACAATGAGCTGCTAAGCTCTGACCTCATTGCATGCTGTTTCTTCCCACTTCCTTTTTTTCCTTCTACTTAAACAGCAATCACTGGGTCTATCTCTATGAGGCCGCAAAAAACGTTTTTCCAGTGGCAAGTTCTGAGTTCCTGAGCAGAGCTCACTGCATAGTTGTGTTCTCAGTATTGAGGCTGAGGCCTCCAGCTCTGGCATGTGATTAATCTGCTGATGGGATCCAGCACTTGCTGTCTGATTCTCTCTAACAGGCAGTATTTGCATTTGCTTCACCTTTGATATTTGGAAATGTGTTCATTTTCAGTGGCTTGCTAAGAGATTCCTCTGCAAACATCTTGCAAGAATAATACACTGTTTGGAAATTGCCCTACATCTCCACGCATCTGTGCTCACCTCTGAGACCTGCCATGAGAGCTGCCTGTGTATTCTACGGATACTGAAGTCTCCCTGAGATTTCCTTCCCTTTAGACACAAAACAGGCTCACAGTACCTGGAAGATACTTACGGTTTTGGATTTCATGCCAGTTTGTGCTCACCCCTTAGAAGTTGGCAGCTTAATGAAATACCTGCCAGGGGAGAAGCAGGCTCAGCACATGGTCTCTGCTTAACATCTCATTTATTAGGGAGGCCTGATACTGTCCCCCACTGGCCTGAATCCAGGGACATACAGCCTATTCCCTGAGGTGACAGCTGCATCACAGAACAACTCTCATCCCTCAGAGAAGGGAAACGTTCATCAATGTTTGTTCATTTTCCATTTCCTCCACTTTTTAAAGCAGTGCTGTAAGCCCACAAATTCTTCCTTAGCAGGGCTCTACCAGCCAGCAGTGCTCCCCTTTCTGTGTGCTTCATATGCGGAAGTGTCCCTGTTTCCCAGCTTCACCCTTCCCATGTACCCTTATCTTGAAAGCTGAGGGGCTAAAGGATTTGCATTGAAGAAGAGCCACCCTCATTTAGAAGCTGCCCTTGGTTTAAGGCTGCAGGGGAAGTCATTAATAGTAGAAATGAAGATCTTGCTGTAAGAATTCAGTTCCTTGGGGGAGAAAATGCACACAGAGCTTGAAGACCAGCATGAAGAGTAACTACTTTTCAAGCTGACAGCCAAATAGGAAGATTGATTCACACCGCAGATTTAAGACAAATACACCAGAAGTGTGAATTTTATCAAGGCATACATACTTGGAGCTTCAAGGTCATAAAAAAAAATGCTTTATATTGATAGTTTGCTTGTGGTATTGAGGTTAAGAGATAGGAAGAGAAGCTACTGTTTAAAATAACATATTCCCAACCACACCATGTGTCTGACAGATAAGATGCCAAGAAAAATAAATGTTTTTACAGTGCTGAACAGAACCAAAATAGTATTTTGGCTAAACACAGCACATGATTTTAATGTACATTCACACATATTTCGTGTGAACAGCACAGCAACTGCCAGCTCCTACCATCAGCAGGGAGGAAAATCCATATGCTTGGGTACCCAAAGGTCTCAGGTCTTAGCACTGATCAGCAATAGCTCCAGATGGCTCATGGGGCTGGGCTCTGCATGGATGCCCATGATGAAGGCTACTCCTACGTCAAAGCTGCCACGGGTGTAAGGAGAAGGAAGGTGACCAACAGGCCCTTGTCCTTCTCATGCAGTACCAGGGGCAGCACTGGCACAGGTTCTCACTGCATTTTGACACCTTTGAAAGGCTTCTCCTTCACGCTGATGTGGAAGTCTTCTAAGAGGGTTCGGCACAACATGCACTTCCTTGTGGAGATGTGTTGGGATCAGGCAGCAGAAAGGCTGGCTGCCTTTGCAAGGCCGTAAGTAGCAGATCTGACACATCACTGCCCAATTTGCAAGTGTAAATCAGGTTTGTTTGGGCATGCAAAGCATGAAAAAGATAGGAGTGACACATGAGCAAATTCTCAAAACCACCTAGCTCTCAGCTCTGCCTGGGTTAATATGTCAGCCCAAGCCTCACTTTCCTTAGCTCTGCTTCACAACAACTGCACTAACTTATCTCAGCTGATGATTTTAAGTCTAGCCAGGGGAAGATGCTCCCTCCCTCTCTATAGAGTTGGAATACATTTTGGTGCTCTTACTGAGTCTCAAAATTGTAGGGCAATGCTCATATAAAACATGCAAGGCAAAACTATAAGCTATTGAGACCACTTCCTGAACTTTGTATCAGCAGGGAGCTGTATCTGCTTTGCAACATTAGAAGTCCATGGCGTCTGGACAGTACACTGAATGCCTACACTTCCTGTGAAATACATGTTCACGTATTCCTTCTGTGTTCCTCATTCTCTGTCTAGCTGGAAAACGAGTGAGTTCATTTTGTTTTATTTTAATTTTTGCTTTCTTTCAGCTGATGTATTTTCTGCTGAGTGCCGTAGCTCTGGTTCTCTGTGTCGTGGCAGTGGCTTTTGCGGCCCACCATTATCTGCAGATGACAAAATTTACCTGCGACACTGTCCTCGAGTCCTGCCAGTGCAAACTGGACACCGTAGACCCCCTCAGCAGGACCTTTGTCTACCAGGATGCCGCCGACTGCAGCAGTGTCACCAGCATGCTCAGCCTCTACCTGATTCTGCAGATGGTGCTCAACCTCCTTGCAGCTCTGGTGTGTCTGTCAGCGTGCTTCATTATGTGGAAACACAGATACCAGGTCTTTTATGTGGGCGCTCGGTTCTACCCTTTAACTACTACTGAGTGCCAGCAACACAAAGTGTAGGGTTTGAGTTGGCAGGGCCTGTAGCCAGAGAATGGAAAATGTCAGCATTCTGCCACCATAGGCACCACACATGGATCAATGTTTTTAAGGTTTTTGATGAGGAAAAACACTCACAAGTTTAATGAATATATTCTTCAATCATTTTGTATGTCAACTCTTGCAAAAAGTCCCTAGAGTGAGACTATATAGGGGTCACCGAACATTCTGAAGATGCAACTGTAGTAATACTCACCAAAGAGCATCTTCAGTAGCCATAAACAATATGAGAGCTTAAAAAGTCATTGGGAACTGATCTGAAGGGCTACAGCTGTTCAGACAAGGGGTCTGTTTCCCTCACTGGTAGATATTCATTCTTGCCTTCAGAGAAGATATACTACTTTCTACTAGATGAAGATCTCATCCAAACTGCTTTATTATAATTATGCTGATGACGCTTAGGGAATATACTGTGTTTTGGATGCACCAATGGGAATG
Source organism: Bambusicola thoracicus (assembly GCA_002909625.1). Lineage (NCBI taxonomy): Eukaryota > Metazoa > Chordata > Aves > Galliformes > Phasianidae > Bambusicola > Bambusicola thoracicus. The sequence goes on along the minus strand of PPHD01001659.1, from coordinate 32,037 downwards.
TACGGTACGGAAAAGGAACAAAAGAGGTCAAGACCTCTTCAAATGCAGCCTGAGAGCAGCAGCAGAAGTGACTACGTTAATGACTACCATATAAAAGATGTTTCAGAGTGACTGGTGATGGCAGTTACCCAACCCAATAATGAAGAAACACCAGTTTCGGTGGGTTTGCTGATGGTGATGGGGTGGGGAATGCCTCAGACCCCAGATACTTTACAAATGAGTGCTCGGTGCTTTGTGAGGAAAGATCAATTTAAGGAACCTTGAGCTGAGCTCCTAGGATGGAGGTCCCAAAATCACTAGTCACATCGAATGCCCTGCTGTAATTGCGTGCTTCCAAACCCAGCATCAGGCCAGTTCTACCAATTATATTCTCTGTGCAACAGGCCAAATGCATTTTTGGTGTAACTCCTCTGAAGACAATCAGCCTTACACGCCAGCTGTGGATTTGAGCCAACAGCCCTGAAAGATAACATCCCTGCAAAAATCCATGTTTTTAAAATGGGATAGAGGGAAGGAAGCAAGAAGAGACTGCCAGTCTACCAAAGACATCAATTGTAAATAATGAGGGCTAGAGAATAACAATTTCTTTAAAAGCAGCATAAAATAACAATCCTTGTTCAGTGCTCTTTCACCCTGAATGCATGACTCTGAAAGTGCTTTGCACATTATTAGCCTTATACCAGGATGAGCATGCTGGCTTGTCTCTCCACCAGCCCAGCGTGTGCTCTCCATTGACAGGAGCAGCTCTGGTCAGCAGCATTGGGCACTGCTGCCAAGTATCGACACCAGGTAAATCACACACACTGTCATCGTTTGGGTTTTCCTGGTCCCTGCCAGAGGCAGGGTATCTCTGAGGTGGAGTTGAAAAACCCCGTGCCAGAAGAACCGAGCCACTATCATTGTCAGCAAGGAGGAAGCAAGCAGAATTTCTACAAGGCTTTAAACAAGCAAAAACTTTCTGTTTCTGCTAAAAAAAAAAAAGCCACCAGTGAGTCAAAAAGCTGGTCTGGCAAAAAGCTTGTTGTATAAGCAGCTCTAATCCTATCCAAAGAGTGCCTTCCATGCAGCGATCACGCAGTGAGCACACATCACCCCAGGCTAGAACAGCACGCCGCCAGCGTCAGAGAACCACAGTGTGGGTCACTCTCCTAAGGTCCACCTTGAGGAAAATCCTCATGCTTCTGTCTCAGAAACTTCTAGCAAAACATACCATCAGTCACCAAGATGCCCTCTGCAAGATGTGAAGTTGGGACCTTTTGAAAATGAAAGTTTCAAGACCAGCTCCCAAACAGCCATTTTTTTGTACCAAAACCCAAGTGACGCTAGCAAGTGTGGCACTAAGGGGACATTTGCAAGCACTCCTGCTGGTTGTCCACACATTGCTACCCATACGAAGTCCCGGATTGGACTCTCAAGCATACTCAGAGCCAGCACATAGTGGCCCAGTGAGGTGAGACCTGGTAGGAAGCAGCCCATCTCCTCTGACTTCGGTGGATCATTCTGCAATCATCACTGGTGGAGCAGATCCCACATGAGACAGACACATAGGTTTGGGGGCTTCCTCCTGTCCTTGCCATCAGTCTCTGCATCCTAATGGCTGATGAAGCTAGAGGAAGGCTCTGCTGGCAGAGCCCCTTCCTAAATGGCTTGGGTACCTGCCTGGGATATCTTCTGGGGCAGCCCCTGGGGACTTTGAGATGCCAACTGTGGGGTTGGTGGGGAGGGATACAAGTGACGGGGAAGGGAAGAGAGCCTGCTCTGCTTAGGAAGCCACTTTAATAACAGCATTTTAATCACAGCGCACTCCCTGCTTTGAGCCACCACTCTCTGGTGCATCACAGTGTAACCCTTCACTCTAGAAGAAAACAGTATTCATTGTATGTTCTATGGGTATTCTAATGCCTTATGAATAAATATGGAGCATTTTGATCTAGCAAAGAATAACTTTCGCATTTCCTCTTCATATAGCTCAAGAGCGTAAAATGAAAACAGAGAGACCGGGAAACAGACACAGCAGCATGTGGAAACATTTTTCTCCTGGATATAGTTTTACAATGCGTTTTACTCTAATTAGGAATTTCAGAAAGCATTAATTATAGGATTAGCACCTAGCACAGAGCATTCAGACAGCTCCCGGCCTTCCTCAGTGTTGGGGAAATCTGTATGGACTGCACCAGGAGGCACAGTGGGATCTGCAGGCACGGAGAGGACAGGGGTGTTGAAGAAAAGGACTTTATAGAAATTATTATTCCTGGAAACGTTTTCTCTCGGTGAATTGCACACGATGGGGCAGGAGTGGACCGCTCTGACGCGCAGAAATTGTGAGGGGCCCAACGTAATTTGCTCTCAAAACCCAGGTGTGATTCTCATTTGCACCCTGGCCACTTTATGCTGTTTTCGCAGCGTAAAGGGGCTGTAAAGATGGCATCGATCATTTTTACACCTACTTTATGGCCATTTTACACGGCTAAAAGGGCCCTTTGTGTAAATGAGAACTCAAGCCCTACAGGACTTAATGGAGAGGAGTTCTTTTCCACAGACAGCGCAAGACCCTCCGACAGGGTCTATTAATGGGGTATAACTCTCCGTTGAATTTTATAGCTCAGCTTAGAGAGCATCAGTCTCGATTAAATTCAGTTCCTCAGAACTCTTCCAGAGGCTGAAAGGCCCGCTGACACGGCTCTCCCGCCCAGCGCACGCACACCCGTCGCTGCGGCACACGTCGCTGCCGTGTGTGAAAGGAGAAGCGGCGGCCGCTGCCCCGCTCCAGCTCTGAGGCGCTCGGTGCAGCGCTATGCAAATACCGGAGCGACAAGAACGGCAACGAAAAGGGAACCGAGACGCAGCGCCGAGCTGACATGGCGCACTGGCGGCCCGAGCGGGTGCCACGGTGGCAGAGGCGCGGAGGGCTGCGCTCTTCCTCCTTCTCCTCCTCTCACTGGCCCGGCACGAAGGGGAAGCGAGGCTCTCAACCACCTCCCGCCGTGCCTTCACGTGGTCCCCGTCTGCGCAGGGCCAGCGCTGCGTGGGCACTTCTTGGAGCCCTGCCTGAAAGCCAGCGCTGAGCGAGAGGCTGGAAACCGTCGTCAACTCACAGGACAATGTTTTTTTTCTTTACCCTTTTTTATTTTTAATTTCTTTTTTTTTTCTTTTTTTTTGCTCGCACTGCCAGCCAGTGCAATGCTTCCTCTGGGGCCTTTTGAAACAGAAAACACGCCGCTAGCGTGTGAGAGGAGCCGCAGCTCACGTCCTCTATATTTAGAAAGCCAGGATGTCATACCTCCCCTTGAAATTTTCATAGTCCCCTGCACCCCACCCACCCACACACGTACTCGTGCTTGCGTCTGGAAATGTTTGTCGATATTAGCACGGGGTGTTGGCTTAGGGGGATTCAAGGGAGGTGCAGAGCAACAACAGCGGTGCGGCCGTGAGCGCAGGGCCTCCTTAAGGATGTGGGCCGTGGGCCTGGCCCGGCTCCCGGGGCACAGAGATGGGAGTTGTGGCACGGTCCAGCTCGAGGGTGTCGGCCTGTGGCACAGCTCCTGAGGCAGCCCCAGGTTTTGGGGCTCGTGGAAGCCCCCCAAAAGTGTTATGTCAGGTAGTGCTGAGCACTCAGCTGGCTGCTTCTCCCCACCTCCATCTGGTGCAACTGCACGCACACATGGGCTGGCTGCGGCGGCACCTGGAGCAAGGCCTCACAGGAGGTGAATTCTGGGGCTGCTTTGCCCACACAGCTACCCTAATAGCAATTTATTTATCTATTTATTGCTTTTTGCTACCCTGCTGCCTCCTGCAATCTTTAATCTGTAGTGTTTATCCTCAGACTGGCTCTGTAACTGAGCGTTATAAAGAATGATTGCATCCACAAAGGCTAAGGCACATTTTTCTTCTTTTTTTTTCTGCTCAATTTCCATGCCTTTGTCTAAGGAAACAGGCAAAAGACTCATCTAAACTTCAGGCTTGGTGAGAGGAGATTTTTTTCTTGTTTTCCCCAACAGCTGTGGGCAATGCATATTTCACTTGCTACCGTACTCTCTCATCTTCCATAAAGCCAGCTCTGCATTACAGTGTAGCTCCTGAGGCGTGCTCACAACGGCTGACTGCAGGCACAGGAGGGAGCAAGATCCACCTCCAACTGCTCCTCTCTCCACAAACCAGCCCTGGCTAGTGGGGTAGCTGCTCACCAGGGCTTGGGTGCTTCTGCTGCCAGCTGCAGAGCTACACTTCGCACGCTTCGCAAACAAGCTGAGACCAAGCCAGGAAGGCAGTCTGCAGCAGATGATTTGAGCACACACTCATCCTGCAGTCAGATGCACTGCAACTGGCAAGCATTGGTCTGACCTCAAGTGACTGGAGATGCAGAGTGACACTGGCTGAGACAGCCCTGGCCTTGAGCACCTCCAGGGATGAGGTATCCACAGCCTCTCTGGGCAGCCTGTGACAGTGCCTCACCACCCTTTAAATGCAGAATTTCTTCCTCATTCTTAATCTAAATCTCCCCTCTTTTAGTTTAAAACCATTCCACCTTGTCCCTACACTCTGCACTCTACCCTACACTCTCTGATAGGAGTCCCTCTTCCCCTTTCCTGTAGGCCCCCTTTAAACACTGGAAGGGCACTACAAGGTATCTTCAGAGCCTCCTCTTCTCCAGGTTGATCAAGCCCAGTTCCCTTAACCTTTCTTTGTATGAGAGGTGCTCCAGCACACTGTGCATCCTTGTGGCCTCCTCTGGACCTGCTCCAACAGCTTCACATCTTTCTTGTGCTGGGGCCCCAGGCCTGGATGCAGTACTGCAGCTGGGGCCTCACGATGTCAGAGCAGAGAGGGACAATCACCTTCCTCTCCCTGCTGGCGACCCCTCTCTTGATGCAGCTCAGGATACAGCTGGCCTTCTGGTCTGCAAGTGCACACTGCTGGCTCCTGATGACTTTTTAATCCACCAGAACCCCCAAGACCTTCTCCTCAGAAATGCTGTCCTTTCATTCTCTGCCCAGCCTGTCTTAATGTTTGGGATTGCCTTTACCCAAGTGCACCTTACACTTGATCTTGTAGAACTTCATTTGAATGAGGTGGGTTTTTAACCCCATTTCCCTCTCTGCATCTGGGAAGGGAAAACTCTATTTTTAAACTGTCCACAGCTGACTGAATAGGGATTTCTTAATTCAGTGTAGTACTTCTCTTTCACCAAAACCATGATAAGATGAAGCCTTTACTTGATCCATCCTGCATCAGGCTGGCTAGGAGCAACACTCCTGCGGCTGAAGCCACACACACACGGAGGGGTACAGTTGCCACACTCATGTCTTCTTTGGGACATTATATTAAGCCTGCTAGGTGACACTATTACAGGGATATGGTCCAGACGATTGAGCAGCTGGTGACTCAGGGCCATCGTGTGCTCCATCCCTGCAGCTACACTCATTCATACCACATTGGTCTTAGTCACCAGGGATTTGGCAGGATGGTTTGGGGAACAACTGTGATGAAAATAATTCAGAGCAGACATGTACACTTTCCCTTCCACCTTGTGAACCCAGGGTGAGGAGCAGCACGTGCACATGGGGAACTGTGGGGAGCCGACGGAAAAGCGAAAGCTTCCCGTCTGGTTTCACTGTCTGAGCCTGCCAGATTGCTGAGGAACAACAAAACAGCACAGAAAACAAAGTATTACTGGTAAAGAAGTCAGGAATAGAGGCAAGACTGTATTTGTGGTGCGTCCATCCCACTAGTGGGAGTCACACAAGCACCCCAGTGCTGCATCAGGCAGGGACCCAGACAGCCAGACTTCTCACTTGATATTTTTCACTGTTGACACAGGAATTGAAATTTGTAATCTTGACCAGGAGGAATGACATCTTATGAGTTGTGCTCACATATCCCTGTGCATAGATTCAATATTTTCCTCATGTACTGGAGGAGGTGCTAGCAAAATGATCTGCTTCAGAATCAGTAGGACTTTCGTCTTCAATTTGTTTCTAATAAAACTTATCTCACTTGTTTCACTTGGATCTCCATGTTTCCCTTGCGGACGAGTGTTTTGTTCCACATCCTCCACTGGCCCTTTCACCCCACATCATCAGTGGCTCTGGAAAAGGCACCAAGTGCAAGCAACCCCCACTTTTTGCCCCACAACTTGCTAAGTGGCCTCAGAGATTACTCCTGAGCTTTTCTGGAAGTGTACTTGAGTCACTGATCACACAATTGTTTGCAGTAAATAGTCAAAACTTGCAGAAAGCTAGTGCTTGAAAATCAAACGGGCCTACTGAGCTGATTGTCTGATGCTACTTCATTAACCAAAGCACTATGTGCCACTTGGTTGTGTGAATGGGCAGGCTCCAGCCCCGCAAGTCCTACCACCCAAATCCTTGGAGTTTCACCTGAATAAGGGAAGATCCAAGAGCATCAGGCAGCCATCAAGAGGTGTCCCGTGGGGCTTGCACTTCGCAGCACACTTCAGCAGATGCTGGTGGGCTTTGTGACATCCCATGGCAGGCCACAGGGGGAGACACACCAGGGAGTAGAAGTGCAGAGGGAAGAGTAAACATATCATTTGGCTCAGGAAAATGTGGTTGTGTTGGAGACAATGATGCACATTTTGCTAACTAACTTGATTGCGTTTTATAGCAATGTTATCCATCTAGTTGACCATAGGAAGAGGATAGATGTAATCTTTCTGGATTTCAACTAAGACCTTGATACTATTTCTCACAGATCCTTCCGGACAAAATGTCCAGCATACATCTGGACAAAACCGTAATGTGAAGGGGTTACATCAGGCTAGCAGCCAGTCACTAGTGGGGTTCTGTAAGGCTCCCTTTAGGGCAAGTTGTCTTTAATGTTTTTATAAATGGCTTAGATACAAGACTTGAATACACACTAAGTAAATTTGCAGGTGATACTGAATTAGGAGGATCTGATGACTCTCTCAAGGGCAGAGAGGTCTTGCAGAGAGATCCTGACAAATTGGAGGGTTGGGAAATCACCAGCCATGGAGAACAGACTGAATATGTGCCAGTGTGTCCTGGCAGCTGACAGGGCACACCGTGCCCTGGGGTGCATCAGGCCCAACACAGCCACCAGGCAAGGGAAGGGATTGTCCCACTGTGTGGTCACACCTCGAGCAGTGCAGGCAGCTTTGGGCACCACCATATAGAAAGGACATAAAACCATTAGAGAATATCCAAAGGAGGACTGCAAAGATGAAGGAGGGCAAGACATATGAAGAATGTCTGAGGCCCCTTGGTGCGCTCAGCCCAGAGCAGAGGAGCTGAGGGGAGGCCTCATGGCAACTTCAGCTCCTCACAGGGAGCGGAGGGGCAGCGCTGAGCTCTGCTCTCTGTGACAGCGACAGGGCCCGAGGGAACGGCATGGAGCTGTGTCGGCTTTTCCTAACCTCAGGGTTAGGAAAAGATTCTGCACCAGAGAGTGACTGGGCCCTGGAACACGCTGCCCAGGGCAGTGATCATGGCCCCAGGCTGCCAGAGTTCAAAGGACATCTGGACAGTGCTCTCAGACATAGGGTTTGAATTTTAGGTTGTTCTGGGTGGAGCCAAGAATTGGACTGAATGATCCTTGTGGATCCCTTCCACCCTGGGATATTCCATGAATCTGTGATTTTATGATTCCAACAAAGTTAGTGGGGGAGAAATGGCCATAATGTGCCTTGGTGCCTTGCTACCTTTTTCCATGAGTGTGCCCAGGAGAGCAACATGGAGGCCACAGTTATGGGCTAAGGTTCCCTGGGGACAGGTGGAAGCAATGCCCTTTACTTTTATGTATTTTTTCCTACCAAAAGTAACGTGTTCACTTGGAATTTAAAAAGGGTTTCAATGGCCTTGAACCAGTATGTAGGGAATTCATTCTCACATGCTTCTAGCTGTGGGCTAAGCAGTATTTCCAGTGCTTTATACAAAGCATTAATAGACTTTCTGCATCACACTGGAGGCAACCAACACTAGCTGTTGGAGAAAGTGGGTTGATTAAGGGATGAAAACACAAGCAGTTGTTATCACAAATCTTTCCACGTGATGGTCACAACTGAAGCATGTTGATTTTGGACAATCTTAAATAACACAGCCTCTAGTATTGGCAGCAGTGTATATGAACCAACTCAAGAGAATAAGCCTGATTTGAAGGCGACTGTAATCAGTGTGTTGACTCCTCCAGGACTTCCCTATAGGAATCACCCTGAGTTTAGAAGATGTTGCAGTTCAGCACATTGGTTTGGGCTGGATATTAACCGGGTCTTATAGTGATTACTTTGGGGAAAAATATACTGACATTGTCACTGAGACAAGTGGAAACATGGGGGCTGCAGCTAATAGGCATAGCACCAAATGAAAATCAGCTGGCTCACGGGTAACTGAACAGTCAAGGGAAAGTGCACCCATTTATAATGAGCTCCCTTTGCCTGAATGAATTTCATAGTGTAAATTGTGATTTGAAGAGGAAGAGAAGAAGGATGTCAGGAACATATTTCAGGCAATATGAGAAGAAAAAATACATGGCTTTTGTCCCATCAGTACACATGTGGTGCAAGCTGGGTCAGAGGAGTTTAAACCTGGCTTCCCCTTGCCCTTCTCCTGCCTTTTTGCTCCATTGCTCTATGCTAGCATTATCTGAGCTGCTCGGTCCTCAGCAAACACCCAAGTAGCCAAAATATGGGCAGGATTATTGCCATAACCAAAAGAGCCAATGAATGAAATAAGGCGCTTGTTTCCTGGAGCAGAGGGAGGGGAAGTGGAGGGTATTTAAACATTTCTCTGTGGTGTTTGAAACCCACCTTGACTAGAAGCAGTCCCTCAGCTTGCACAAACCACCAGCATCCCTTTGACGTCAATTGGCAGCTGGATGGCCTGCCCGTCCCACAGCTGGCTGCTTCAGTAGGAGCAAACAGCTTGGACTGGAAGGGAGAGAGGTGACAGAAGGCACGCTACAGCCCTGCAGAGTTCCCCTCAGGGTGTGTTCTTCTCAGCCATTGCCCACAGCATCCCTTCCAGATGCGGAAGTGTGCATGCCACTCGCTATGAGCATCTCCCAGGCTCATGGTGGTGGTGGAGCTGCTGAGTGATGGAGACCTCAGTGGAGATTGAGGGAGGTCTCGGTACTGAGAACCTTCATTGGGGCTCATGGCCCCAATGGTGTCCAGCCACTCTGGTGTCCAGAATTTCCTACACTTCAGGGTGCCCCTGGGGTGCAGGCAGCAAGTGCTGCACCCATTTTGTCTTGACCAAGCCAAAGCTGTTGTGCAGGCAGTTTAGCAGGAAATGGGTTGCTTAGCTTTTTTTCTTTTTGGAAATACATCAGCTCTCTGACTTACTGACAGCCCAGGCAGGGAAACTCTGCCCATGAACGTGTTGTGGTCTGGAAGAAAAGTCATCCTCTGCAGAGCCAGGGGTTGGGACTTGGGGTTTGCGCACGATTTCCTTGGCAGAAGGAAAGCATTGCTTGTGCTGGGCCATCCATACATGGATCCCATGGGATAGAGGGAGGCGGCAGCTTGCAGCTGGCTGGCCTCACTGGAGCAGGTTTTGTGATCCCAGCCTCAGACCAAACGCATCCTGCAGACGATGGGGACAGTCATGGCACATAAATGTTGTGTCTTGCCGCTGTTTGTAGGAGGAGCCATCCAGCTATAGTGAGATCAGGGAAGGGGTCAGCTGCACCAGGGATCATCACTGATCATCATGCACCACTGCATTCCTGGACTGCATTTTTCAGCAACAGAAAAGCAACCAGTCCTTTTGCATTTCTCATCTGAAAAGTTTTAAAAGGCATTGAGTTTCACAGAAGAGGGGGCTCCAGAGCCCCTGCAAAGCATCATTTGTTAAGCTATCCTGGGATGAACACCCTAAAATAAAGGCAGCTGTTGTTGATGATCCATTTTGAAAGTGAAAGCATACCAGACCATTAATTTCTGGGACTCTTTACTTACCTGGGATGAGGGCTGATAGACGGCTTGCAGCTCTGGGTATGATACGGGCATCCACTGAGGTGGATTTCACAATCAGTTCTTATTTCAGGAAAAGGGGATGCTGCGTAGGTTAGTGACTGCAATTAAAAACTGTAGTGGTCAAAATAGGCTGGAAGTGGACGTTTCCAAAGAAAGAAAAACTTCCCCAACAGCATGGTTGTTGCTTCAGCGGCTGTGTTGCTGTTTCTCTTTACATGTCTATCTCAAAGGCCGCTTTGTGGTGGACCTTTTTCCTGACAGCTCTAATGCAGCTCAAGCCAGGCAGAAGCCTCCTCTGGGACTTGCAGTTTGAATGTCTTCATGATATGGAACAGAGGGACACAAATCCCAAAGCTAATTTTACCATTTTCAGTTGAAATGACCATTGAAAAAAAACAAACACCACAACAACAACAAAGCAGAGGGTCTAGATGACTCCACGCAGTGACAGAAGAAGTCCCAGTTTCGAGACAGGACACATTTAGCAACAGACCGAATGCTGTGGGCTGAGCGGGTGGGCACCTGCCCCACTGGTGGCATGGCGTCACCAAACCCGTGGGGAACACTCACATTGGTCAGGTGTTTCCATGAGCAGAACCTCTCAAGAGCAGCTGCTTGCCAAAATAGACACCACATAGTAAACCGAAAAAGAAAGCTGCCCATCTGGCTCAGTGGTGGGATGAACGCTCGCTATCAGAAACAGCCAGAGAGTGTAGGAGGGCACAGCTGGCAGGTGCCTCAACCTGTGATGGATGATCGGCTGGCTGGGAGGCAGAACATGCTGCTGTCCTTTATCTTCCCAGAAGCAGTCGTCCCTGTGCAAGACCCTATCCCTGTCCCCACCACCTTGTCCTCCCAGAGATGCCCTCAGTGAGGATGCCCACTGGGTCCCGATGGCCAGAAGGAGTTACAAATCAAAACAAACTGCACACATTGCACCAGTGCTGAAGTGCAGCTGGAAATAATGAATCAGCCCCTCCTGCCTTAAATCACAAGATGGGTGCCCGGGTCAGCAGGGTGGCTTTCTGTGAGTGTGGTGCTTGGGGGTGGCCCCTTCCTCACCTCTGGAGGCTTTGGGCTCCTCTGTGTGAAGATATGAGTGTATGTGCTACAGATGCCCAGCCCTTATGCAACTCTGCACCCAGGGAGCTGAGTCCCAGCCAAACGAAGACACTGCCAGGATGTTGTGCAAGTGGCATTTGCAGCAATGCAGGGCATCACACAGGCAAATCTATCTCCTCCAGAGGAAAGTGTAGAAGCACAACACAAAACTGTGTGCTCGCTACCTCTACAAGCATCAGACCATACCCATCCTGTGCATCAGAAACCTGAGTGCAACAAACAGCTCAAGCCACTGGCAGGGGACTAGAGGTGGCCATGTCACCTGTCTGCAAGGATCAGGACGGCCCTAGTTTCCTTATCTTTCTCCTGGCCTTCTCCAAGTTGGAGACTCCATCACCTCTCTGGCAACCTGTGCCAGGGCTCTGTTACCTGCACAGCAGAGAAGTACTTCCTGGTGTTCAGAAGGAATATCCTGTGCTCAAGTTTGTGTCCATTGCCTCTGGCCCTGGCACTGAGCACCACTGGAAAGCCTGTATCTGTCTTCTTTGCACTCTTTCTTCATGTGTTCATACACACTGATAAGAGATGGGGAGATCTGCTGCTGGTGGCTATTTGCTCCTGTGATGACTGTTTCCATCTGTAGAACAGATGACGCTGAACACTATGGAAGGCAAAAGTCACTCAGAAAAAAACAGTTCCCAGGGCACTTGGTGAGAGAGGAGGGAGAAGAAAGGGGGGAATTCGCTCATCTCTTATCCTTCCTTGTCATATGGAAGGCACCATGTGATAGAGGGATTCCCTCAGCCGAGCACCCAGACCCAACAGCTGCCTGCTGGGATCCAGGCCCAGAGCAGGCTTTCTCAGCTTGAGACCAGTTTCTATCATCTGGGTCATTCAGGAACCAGAAGAGCAATGGTGTGTGCCAGTAGCAGGAAACAGCCCCCTGGCTTCCTTCCCACACTCTGCTACTGTCTTGCTGTATGGCCCTGGGTCCTGCTTCCAGCCGTCTCTCTGCTGGAGCTGCAAGCAGGGATTCAGGTCTCCTGCTTGCAAGCAAGAGCATGAATCATATGGTGTAAATCCACTGGAGTCAGAGCGACATTTCTGATTTACACCGGTATAAATTACTGCCTCTGCTTGAAAAAATAGTTGTTATGCTGGAAGGTGTCCCAACAGCTCTGCAAAGAAGGGAGTGGGTGCAGTTCCTCATCAGTGGAATTATGGATTTATTCACTGCAAGCTACCATGCAGCATCTTTACTATTGCTAGGCAGAAGAGGACATGAGTATTTGTGGCCACTTTGGAGCTGGGACCAAATGGAGTACCAGCAAGCTACTATGGGGCAATGCAGGGAGCTAGCTGGAGCCAAAAACGTTTGGCAAAAAAAGCCTTTTGCCTGTATTAATATTTGAAACACTGGGCGATAAGATCTCTGCTGTGGATGGTGGCTCTAGAACACGTAGTGCTGTACAATGGACAAGCTGTCTGCTTCTGTCTAAGAAGTAAATCCCATCAGGGGAACCCTGGTACCTGATGTGAGCCATGGGGAGGGCAGCTCAGGGAGAGAGGTCACAGCCTCGCAGGGGTGACCCTGATGCCAGAGCTGTCAGGAAGACGTCGATTGCCTCTGCTTGCGAGAACACTCTTATTTGTGGGTAAAAATCAGTATCTAGTCTCCAACCACCATCAATCTGCCATCTCTTGTTGCTGGTTAATTCACTTAAAGTGCTCTGAAAAAATATATATATAACTAAAAAGTCTTTTTGTTGTTAGTCACCTTCCAGTGATGTATAAACGCTCTGACAGATAATTATCAGTGATATTGATTCTAACTAGGACAGAGAATGAACAGGTGAGTGCCAAATAGAAAGTTATTTATAAAGACGTAATTGAAACAAAATCCATCCTGCAGGACTGAGAGCTAAAGTTAAAAAAAAAAAGAAAAAAAAGGCCTTAGCTGTTATTTCTTTGCACAGTTCTCTCCTGACTTTGAATGCTTGATGAGCTTTGGTGGCAGAAGGCCACCTCCCTGAGCACGGCCTGCACTGCATCCCCATGGAGTGCTGGGACACTGGGGTGGTTAGAGCCAGCCCTGCTGCTCATTCCCCAGGCAAAGCAGGTCCTCTCAGCTCTAAGGCCATCTCTTCTTCTGAAGCTTCAGGTTGAGTTATTTTCGTGCCAGTTTATTTTCCCCTCTTTTTTGTTAGCTGCTTTTTGATGAAGCCTCAGAGCACGTTCCCAGCGGGCAACTCTTCCTCCATCCCACCATTCCTAGGCAGAAAGGACGACTGCCCCATGCCTTTTCCATCACAGTGGGGTACAGGAGGAGCCTTGTGCAGTCCTGGAGCATGGCACACAGGGAATGCAACCAGGGGACAGGGCAGGCAGCAGGCTGAGTAGCAGCAGGAGAGCTACTGGAGTGACTCTTGTAAAGGAGAGGCCTGCTGGGCAGTAGAGCCATGGTGCTTAATAACAATGTCTCTTGAGCTTCTCTAGGCTGAAATAAAAGATCCAGCATGGCAACAGTTGAAAATACGAATGAAAAGCCACCAGAGAAAGAGACCCTCGGCCCAAGGCAGAGAGGCACAAGGTCCAGCAGCCCGAGCTGACGCTTGTTCCACAGTCCACAGTGAGACATCAATGGGCAGGCTGTATTTTAAAAACAGAAGCCATGCTGTTACTGTCACCAGTCTGGTTACTGGTACTCCATTGTGTGACAGTGGACATTGTGACATGCTACCACTGCTGGTGAGTCTCCTCTGAGCAGCAGCACTGCAGTGGCTTGTCAGTCCCCAGCTACAGACCGGCCTTCTGCAGGCCTGGGAGCTGCATGTCCCACCACCGCCCTCATGAAGCCCCTCTGCAGCCGTAGCACTGGGCTCGCTCCCACCAGCAGCTTTGAAGCCTCAACTGCGGGTCTTACAGCTTCCACCCTACACATCTTACAGGGTAGCAGACCTCTTGGCGTATGCTTTGTGGTCCAGCAAGTCAAGGATGTGTATGCAGAGCCTCATCTCCACATGGTCCTGGACTACCTGCCCGATGGAGGCTGTGGAACCTCCGGAGCTGTCAGCCTTTCAGGAGCCTTGAAAAGAAAGCAGGAAGGCTCACAAGCAGATGCGGTTCCTGTGCTGCTTCTGCCAGTGCTCTGCTCTCCAGACATCAGCTGTGGGGAAATGTTTAAAGCCCGCTGCAGCACCGTATTCCCGGAGTTTGTACGTAAACACTTTCTAAAAGCATGAGTGGGAGTGTGTAGCTCTTTCAGAGCAGACCGGATGGTTCTCTCACTTGACATCTCCTCTACTTGAAACAACATCACTTTGTTGAATTTTGTGGCTTTTTATGTGGAACAACATTAGCTCATCCAAGTCTGTGGTTTATTTGAAAATGAAATTCCGGTAAGCTTTTGTACCATCTGGCTACGTCCAATTGAATCAGGTTTAGCAAGAAGTCAGTGCGCACGTGTGCACAAACACATATACACCAGAAACATCATCATCACCACAGTCGGTAATCACAGGAAGTTTGACATCGTCAGGCACGGGGGGAGGAAAATCAGTGTCTGAATCGTGCGTGCTTTTTGTGGGGCTTGGCTTCTTCCAGCAGAGGGCATTTTGCATGCCTTCCCCCTGCTCCTCTTCTACCCCTTTCTAACTGTGGCAAAGTGTTTGGCATGAGCTTCTGAGTGGATCCAGGTGTAAATCAAACACAGCTGGGTGAGCTGCCAGGCAGTGCGTTGCACCAAATTTACAACTGCTATCAAGTCATCACACTGATTTCAAAGGAGCCACCCTGATTTACACTGGCTGAGGAGCTGGCTGGGACTGAAGTATACAGGAGAGGTCTGGGGCCAAGGTGCTGGTGCTGCTTGCTCCTTGCAATAGCTGAGGTGTTTCATTAGATGGGGACAGCCCTGGAGCCTGGCTCCCGTGAGTCAGGAAAGGAATGGAACACAGCAAATTCTTGACATCTTGCCCAGTGCCACAGCACTCTGGCTTCTCATCCTCCTATAGTTGGGCATGTGAGAGAAAATGTGGCCATCACCAGGATACACAGGAGGCCATCAGGAATTTATCTGTCCTCTGAACCCATGCAAGAGCTCTGCCCAGATGTCTTTCCCAGAGATTCTATAACCTAGGTGCTCACAGACTGTTACTGACTGTGCAGGATGGTGAGGGCAAAGGAAAGCCAGTGGTAGGAAACACGAGGTGGTCTTCAGGACATGTAGGACAACTTCCTATGAGAGCCAAATACCGAATCTGTTGGAGCCTCTAGGCGGGTTTCCACTGACTACAGCGGGAATAGGGCCCCCACACATTCACCTCTGTAAATTAGAGGATAGGAGGTAAAAATGACTAAATAGAAACATACAATCATAGAATTATTTGAGTTGAAAGGATCCCTGAAAGAACATCTAGTCCAGCTCCCTTGCAATGAACAGGGACACCTACAGCAAGATCAGGTTGCTCAGAGCCCTATCCAGCCTGACCTTGAATATCTCCAGGGACGGGGATCCACCACCTCTCCAGGCAACCTCTTCCAGTGCCTTACCACTTGTTCCTTATATACATGTATTAAATACATGTCTTGGCTTAAATACCCTTGAAACAGACAGCTGTTTTTTAACAACAAACAATGGAAATCCAGTGGGTGAGCTCTGACAGTGAGCTGGCATCACTGAAACACTCCTGAGCCATGTACACTGAGGACATTGCTCTCTCCAAGGGACTGTCCCCAGCAGCAGCTTCAGTTTGGGATTGAGGTCCATAATTATGTAAGCAGGCTTTTGATGAAAATCAGGTTTGACATCTCCACACAGGATGCAGTGTTGCTTTTCAACCTTGCATCGCATGCACGCAAAACTTGTGCAGGTACACCTGGAGGTGTTTTTCCCTGTGCTGGACAGAGAGACCAGGCCACTGGCACCACCCTGTCCCCTTGGCAACCTACAGCTGCTCACGAGTAGGAATTTGGTTTACTTGTGAAGGTTTCTTCGGTTCCTGGTGGGACAAATAAAACAAAACCAGTGCCAGCAGCAAGGGTTTTTAATGGAGGAAATGTTTCTGAAAGGTGGCCTCAGTGAAGCAGCGCAGTGGCTGGTCTGTGGACAGAAAGCTGTGTGATACTCCTGCTCTAATTCCTTTTTCACAAGGGTCGATTCTGAAAAAATAAATATATATATATAGGTTTGCCTCCAGCATATGCTGTACTAGCGTAGCTGCTCTTCAAGCACTGATTTCCTGTGTGTGTGTGAGTGACAGCACAGAAAAGCAGCAGCTGTTACATAAAGGAGCCCGATGCTTCCTTGGCGGTTGCAATGGCTTCCCCCGGCCTCCTCTGCCACATTGGCCATCAGAGGCTGTCACCTTTGGGGCAGAGGCTGCTGCGTCAAAGCATCACTGGGAACTCATTTGCACTGCTGTCCTATGACAAAGCCAGGAGGTAAAATGAATAACCAGCTCAAAATAGGAATTAGCGCTGTATCATGGTTATTTTGCTTGTAAGGTCTATAAGGATTAAGAGCAGCCATTGCTTTGTAATGGTCTGGTTGAGTTTTAATGAGTAGCTTAATCGTTTTATTTAGCAGGGGGATGCCCAATGAATTATTATGAAGCCAGATTTGGTACTTGCTTTCCTTTAATTTTAAGATGTAAAAGCCTGATTTGTACTGCCTGTAAATTTGCAGTATCTCAGCATGGAAATGCTCCTGAATAATTTAGGCTTTCTTTAAGGAGGCCAGCAATGTACCCTGAAAAGATTAATATTCAACAGAAGTCCATCGTCAAAGTAAACACATTTTTTTTTTCTAAAAGTGAATTCAGTTTTCATAAATTCCACTAATGGTTCAGAAACCTTCCTGGCTGACGTTCACAAGGTTTGTCTCTTTGCCTTTGTTTGTTTATTCATCAAGATGACTTCACCTGCATAAGGCTTAGACAACTCTGACCCCTTGGAAGGAAGTGAGTGGACACTTTTTGAACAGGACTGAAAGAAAATAAGAAGGTACTTGGAGCCACCTGGAGAAAAGCCATCACAGGGTGCAATCCGCTCAGTGTCAGCTTGGCATGTGAACAGGACAGGGGTGGGATCACACCACAGGACGTTGGCAGCTTGATTCCTGTGTTCCTGTGCTCTGGTTGGTAGGAGCTGTGCCATGGTCCATGGCCACTGCCAGGCCATGCGTTTCACATACTGGGCTCTTCTCTAAATGTTGAGATGGGACAGTCAGACACTAGGACTCCTGTATTTCCACTTTGACAATGAAATATGCTGAAATGTATGAAAGAGCCAAAGTCTGCTGAGCTTTAAGCTCAGGTACCAGAAAGAGAAAACAGATCCACCTACATCTGATAAATCTATAAGAAAGCTGATGTGGAATCAGAAGAGAGACATGGTTTACCTGCAACAAAGCTGATACTAGACCAGATTATAAAACAAGCATCAGCTCTGAAGTTGGTGACTCTACCCATAAACCAAAACTGACTGGTTGGAAGCAACCAGAGCAAAATGTAAGTAAGCAAAACCCAGCCTGACCTATGAGTGTTAGAGGAAGCCCACATTTCCCCCCACGTTTCCCCAGTCTGAGGCAGTCTGGACCACGCATCTCACCCTCTGGGCAGGTGAGAAGTGTCACAGTGTTTTGAGCTCAGAACTTGACTTTCTGTGGGTCTGGATGCATTTGGCTATCTGCTTGTGGATCACACGACTTTGGAGTTTGTAGTAGGCCTAGCAAAGGATTAATTTTGGACAGTGAAGACATGGAGACAGATACCGAGACACGGTGGGAAAGAATTCTGGTCTCAGAGACTGTTTTTCTAAAAGTAAATGCCCAAGACTTAGACTATTACAAAGGATAACTGCAGAGGCTAGAAAGAATGGGTGACTTATTAGAAATAGCCTAGCCTCACAAGGAATCACCGGTCAAGTGGGTCTGGTATAAATGATGATGCTCAGCACTTCTTGGAGAAGAATCCAAGTCTCCTTAATTCTGGGCAGACCCCAGAGTGTCTTCAGCCTTGGTGTCCAGAAATTGGGTTTGCCAGGACAGTACTTGAGGATGCAGCACTTGTTTTGAGTACCAGAATTATTCCCACAACAGCAGTAGCTAACTCTCTGCCTTGTCTTCCCCTTGGAAATTCCCCTCTTGGGGAGTGTGGCAGAGGTTGGGCTGCATGGACATTAGGAAGGGCCTGAAATAAGGGGGGTAGTGGGCAATGGCCACTTCCTGGATCAAAGGGATCTGCAAAGCCCCAAACAGTATGCGATACCAGGAGAATACTTTCTCTCGTTTGGACATAAAGCTGGCTGCAAGAAAAAAGAATTTTGATCAAATTGTTTTTGAGGGTTTCATTTCTATTCCCTGGCTAATGAGCATGAACATCGATGTTTCTGCAGCTGTGGGCAGGCAGCAAGGTGCAGTACACTGCTGCTGAAACTCACATTTCCGTATGCTCTGTCACAAGTGGAAATACTGCCTTCGTGTTGTTTCCAAATAACCAACATTAGAGGGTAATTTGAGTGCCTTATTATCACTGAAGGAAAGAGCCTACAGAAATAGCCGCACTTCACAGAAGTGCTCCAGCAGAGATACATCGTTCCCATTGGCACATGGCCTCTGGGATGCAAAGGCACCTTGCTTCCACCACACTGGTGCCAGCTCCTATGGAGCTCTGCTCCTGCTCCAGCTCCAGGATGCACAAGCCCAGCAGGGGCCCAGCTCCCCTCGGGCCCTCAGCTTGGCAGAAGTGGGAAAGTGCTGCAGGATTCTGCAGGGAGACAGTGGTCAAGACCACACCTTGGTGTGCCATGGTGCCCTTCAGCAGTGGGGTACAACAACTGCAGGTGTTTTTCAGCCTGTGTCCCTCCACTTGGCAGATGCATATGGTGCAAACCTGCGTAAAACACCTGAACACTGATAGGTCCTGAGCACTGCTGTTCTTTGTGGCTGTGGGTATGAGGCAAGGGCTGAGGAACTCTCCATAAACAGAGTTTTAACAAAAGAAAAGCGTTTTGGAAACCAAGACTTGGTATTTCATTGAAATGCTGTGTTTTGAACGAGGGATATAAACATGGCCACAGAAAGAAATCCCAGTGTCTAGTCCTTTCATTTAAAATTGCAGTTGGTAAGACTATTTATTGCAATAAATAGCCAACGAAGCATCTTCAATCAAGTGACGGCACATTCCCATACTGTAATTAAATTTGAAGCTCAATTACTATTCTATAAGTCAATAGTGTAGACAAGATTATTACAGGAAAATCCCCAGAGACTGTCAAGGCTGAGAGGTGGAAGAGTGCTCACGCTGGGTCTTTATTGCCATGCCGTAAATCTGAACGCAGAAGGACCAGGTCCTGAAATCATGGTTGCAACCTATGGGGTACTCCCATACCAAGGTCAGCTAGGTGTTAAGTGACGAAAGATCCTTCAAGCTGTCCCCATTTTGGTGGAAAGTGATTGCTTCATGGTGAGAGCTTCTCACCCTCTGTCCATTCCTTCCAACACCCTGAGCAAGGCAGCCANGCCAACGAAGCATCTTCAATCAAGTGACGGCACATTCCCATACTGTAATTAAATTTGAAGCTCAATTACTATTCTATAAGTCAATAGTGTAGACAAGATTATTACAGGAAAATCCCCAGAGACTGTCAAGGCTGAGAGGTGGAAGAGTGCTCACGCTGGGTCTTTATTGCCATGCCGTAAATCTGAACGCAGAAGGACCAGGTCCTGAAATCATGGTTGCAACCTATGGGGTACTCC
>PPHD01001659.1:0-12235 GCA_002909625.1 Bambusicola thoracicus | reverse complement strand
TGAGGGGCCTGATGCAGGTAATTTTATAACCTCCTTGGTGGCAGTAGACAGACTTCACACCAAACAAGCTGGTACTGCAGGAATAATTTATTATTGCTCACTCACAAAAAATTACTCTTCTTTGGTATAATGCCAGCTCTTCAGTCAAATGCACACAATTCAGATCCTACAGATGTGAGTTTACACTCTGAAATTCTTTCTCCCTTTAAGTGGTGGCCGCTGCACTGTGATGGTGCTGGGCATTACCTCCAGGCATGAGGGGTGAGCCCAGGCCCCATTGTCTGCCTGCACTTGATCAGTCGCCAAGACAAGTGCCAATGAGTGCCAGCTGTGCCAGTGGCTTGTGGCAGGTCTGAGAGTGCACCTCAAGCTGGTCCTCTGCCTCAGCCCCTCTCTACAGCATTTGATGACCTCAGTCTACTCACTGTTGTCCAGGGCATCCAGGAGCAGCAATATCCAGGCTCTGTCTTGGAAACAAGCTGAAATCAGCGCCTACTCAGTGCATCTCTGGCAAGAAGCAGTCCTTGCATGGAAACAATTAGGATACGTACATACATACATATACATACACATATATATATGTATACACACACACACACACACACATATATATAATTGTATTCTTTATTGTATATTTGACACTCATGAGGCTGCACTTCAAATTCTGTGTTCAGTTTTGGGCCCCTCACTGTAAGAAAGACATTGATGCCCTGGAGCGTGTCCAGAGAAGGGCAACGGAACTGGTGAGGGGTCGGGAGCACAAGTCTAATAGGGACTGGCTGAGGGAGCTGGGATTGGTCAGTCTGGAGGAGACTCGGGAGGCCTTATTGCTCCCTACAGCTCTCTGAATGGAGGTAGTGGCTATGTGGGAATCAGCCTCTTCTGCATAATTCATGATAGGACTAGAGGGGAAGGCCTCCAGCTGAGCCAGGGGAGGTTCAGGTTGAATATTAGGAAAAATTTCTTCTTAAGAGTGATCAGTTATTGGAACAGGCTGCCCAGGGAGGTGGTGGAGTCACCATGCATGAAGGTGTTCAGGAAATGTGTGTGGCATTGATGGACACAGTTAGTGGGCATGGTGGAGATGAGTCAATGGTTGGACTCGATGATCTTAGAATCTTAAGTATTCTGTGATTCTATGATTTCTGCTGTCTGCCTGAAAAGAGGATTCTTTGGATCCTAAAGAAAGAAATCAAAGGGTTTTCTTAAAAAAAAAAAAGAAAAAAAAGAATCTATATATCCTTATTCAGACAGCTTGATGTTCAGTGCCCTGTTTCATATGTTTGAAATATAAGAGATTATTATTTAGATGGAGTCATGCGGTGGTATGTCTCCATACTGTGAAGGAGCTGAGGAGCCAGAGCAGCTTGATCGAACACTCTGCAACCGTCCGTGCTCACCGCTCTCACGGCAGGCGAAGGCGAGTCAGCTCCTCTCTGAAAACTAAAAGAGGCATCTTCAAAAAAGTAAATTCCTTTGGTTTGCAGATGGTCACCTGCCCTGATGGGCCCTTTTCCCTGTGCCAGGGGCAAGCCCTGTGCTGCAGCTGGGCTGCGGTGTGTGATGCACAGCCTGCTTGTCACAGGGCCTGGGCCACGGCCCCCAGCCTCTTTGAAGGGCAGGGACAGGCTGCAGGGGTTTGCATGAGCTTCAGACGGGGACATGCCTGCTTCCCTCCAGCCTCTGTCTGGCTTTTCAATAGCTTGTATAATAAGTTCTAAATGACAATTAAAACATAAAACGAAGAGGGGACCAGATGGCTCCAGGCAACATTTAAAAATACCAAGACTATTTCTAAACACAGATCACCAGATCCACAACAGCCCCGGGCAGACTTATCTGACAGCCTGGCTGAAGGGACATGTGTGGTCTCAGTCCCCTCTCAGAAGATGCCGTTAAATAAAATACCATTGGCTGGCAGATGCAGGAGGAACTTGGGCTGCCCCAGGACACAGCTGGTGGCTCTACTCTGGAAGGCGGCTGCCAAGGGTGATTTGCTGAGAAGTGGTGAGGGCAGGCTAGACAGATGGCCCTGTGGCACCATGAGGAAGATGAACTGCTGTGCTAGATACCGGACCATGTGGTGTCCTGACTTCCCAGCCATCTTTTGCTAGGGATGTGGCTGCTGCACGACGGGTGTTATGGCCATGAACTTCTACCGCCAGCAGGGAAAGCGCTTTGTTCCCTTCCCTGCCATCTTCGCTGACGCAACTCCTGTCTCCAAAACATTTGGCCAGACTGGAAAAATTGCAGGAAACACATACAAGAACCAGTCACGTGACAGAAGGGAAAGCACGGCTGAGGACCTCAGGCCGAGGGAAGGCCGCAGGACTGGGTTCCCCTCTCCTGGAGAGCAGGGAGCAAGCAGGGAAAAGGGAACGTCTTCACTTAACCAAGGCCGGCAGCTGGACCCAAGTTAGAGCCCAGCGAGCACCAGCCAAGCTCCGTGTCCTACTCACAGGAAGGCCTCCCAGCAGAGCCTGTGCAAGACAAGGCATGCATGTAGATGCTCACAGTGACCACTTTGATCTTTCTGATTACCAGTTACATTTTTTCCACATTAAAAAAAAAAAACAAAAACAACAACAACAACAAAAACCTTGCTTATCATTTGCTTTTGCTTTTCCTTTTTTTCTGCCCTTGTACATGCCTCCACCTCCATCCAGCTGAGCCCGGAAGCAGAAGTATCACGTTACCACGAGAGAAGCGAGCTCTGTGGTATTTCCATCCCATCCAGAGCCAGGAAACACAGACAATTTTGCAAGACAGCTTGTACTCAGTAAATTTCCAGCTCAGTTTATATTTCTGTATTTATTTGGATTTGTGCTAACCATGTAAAAGAGCACTCATCCCAAGTGAGGTGCTGCGGGCAAACTTCTGAAAAAACAGACTTTGTAGACCAAGGGCCCTGTGCAACAGCCCTTTCATTGGACTGGAAGGTGCTGGGTACGTCCTGCCATTTGGAAAGACAGCTGAGATTTACAGAGAGAGACCCATCGCCTTCTGATAACATCAGCTCTCCGCGATAACTCTGTAGCAGCCTTCTCGTAGTGCCCACCAGTCCAACCACCATTCCTGACAACATTTTCCTGTACCACCGGGACCTTCCCTTGAACTCTCATTCCTTTCCTTTTCTGCCCTGCGTGATGTTATACCTGCAGCACAGCACAGTCACAGCTCTCCCAGCATCTCCCCACCCCCCCGCAGAGCAGCCAGGGACCCAGGCAGATGTTTGTGCTGGCATAGTAAGGGCAGGATGGCTCCAGGGACCGTGCTCTCCTCTCTTGACTCCTTCTACTTTAGCAGCAAAGTCCTGCCACAGGCACAAAAATCTGCATCTCCCACGGGACGGCAGCGCTCACAGCACCAGCTGCATTGCTTGTTTAGGTCTGCAGCCAGCCCGCCCTTGTTTCTGCGTGCCAGTGTTCCCAAATACCCTCAAACGGCGTTGTGTGTGTGCAAACCACACACGATCACACACAACACATACACCCTCCCTTTTAAAACAGAGAGATGAAGGCTTGGAGGGGTTTTTTGGAGGCACCATGAATTCTGCTGTCTTTATCAAATTAGGGTGAACGCTTCAAAGCCAGAAAAAGCCACTGACATAGCTCCCTGGTGGGCTGCAAATGGGCCAGAGCCACCCTCAAAAGCTAGCAGAAGCTGACCTGAAAAAATACGAGCTCTCAGCCAGCTGCCAGCATCCAAGACTGACCGAGGACTGCAAATGTTTTTGAGCCTTGTTGCAAAATTGCCCTGTGCCGGGCTGAACGCTAATGCGGCTCCCAGACGTCCCACGCTATAACTGATACAGCAGGGAAGGGAGGGCAGCAAATGCACCCTTACAGCTGTGGGGAGAGGGCAAACGTTTCTCACAGAGGATTGCAAAATGCAGGTTGCCATGTCACAGTTGAAGGCCATTGCACTGAGTTATGATGAGGTGACAGAGAGTCCATGGTTCACATGGCAGCTTGGTGTCATGCAGAACGCAGCCCACGCAGCACACTGCAAACTCTGGGGGCCAGGAGGGAGGATCTTATAAAGGGATTTGGAGCCATCATGCTGTAGCTGACCCCAAAACCACTGTTTCCATCTGGATGAATTCACAGGCTTTTGAATGGGGGTGGTGGTGGCAGCAGCCCTGCCGTGACAGTGTCCTCATCCCTCGCTACCACAAGCCACAGCTGGACTGAGGCTGAGCTGGATTTGGGCAACGGATCTGATCTGGCTCCCAGTGGTGGCACACATTTTGCCCATAGATGGGGTTAAAAGGTGGAGCAAAAGGCGCTCATCTCTTTGGATCACCCACAGTTGGTGAAGTGATGGGTGAGTTGACCAAAGCTTGTGCAATAATTTGCCACAGTGTTCTGCTAAAAAAAATAGCACTTGTACCAAGTTAAATAACGTGCTAGTTGACAATCTGCAACCTTTAAATGGAGTCGTTAGAGTAGTAAGGACAGGGACTGCCAGCTCAGCTGTGCTCCCACAGGCTGAGGTTCGTGGCGTGGCTTCCAGCCCTGCTGGGATGTGCAGGACGTGCCCAGGTCTCGCCCTCAGCACAGCAGCACAGGGGCACGGTGCAGATATGATGAGATCAAGGTGGGAGACGAGGGGTAAGAAATTCACTGTGCGATAAATAAACAAACAAACAAATACATAAAAACAGAGGTAACTGCTGTCTGTTTGCAGCAACAGAAATACTTTAAAATAGCCAGGTTCTAAAGGCTATTTGTCTTGTGCCTCGCGACTTCCTGCTTCACGCTAAAAAGTAGAGCATATAAATAGAGCAGGCGAGTGTGAACTGATGATAGCGGTACGCGTCGCATTTTAAATTCCTGGAGCTCAAATTCCTTTTACGGCACTTCAGGCCTGTTTGGGACAATGTTGTGCTAACAGGGACAGTTCAGTCCGAGCGCCTCCTAACAGGAGCCGCGCTGCCGGCTGCGCCGGTGGGCATCCTGGGACAGCAGCAAGGTTAGCAGACTGAAATCTCAGCTTTCTCAGCTTAAAAATAAACTTGGCTGCCATCCCCAGAAAACAAGCAGGCTCATTCCAAAGCAAACATCCTCGCCTGCAGATGCTTTTGTCACAGCAGCGGCGACTGTGGAAGCTAATGAGCCTGATTCGCTCTCGGGGCACACCGGTGTGCACCCACTGAGCTGCATGTTGCTGCTGAGGGAGCCGCCTGCTCTCTGCGACGCCTTTTGAACCAGGAAGGTGCCGAAAAACAGAAGCCTCAGCCATCAGTTCTGAGAATTCGTGTGTGAAATGGCTGCCACTTCAGCACAGGTGCTTAATTCTAGGTTGGGGGCTTTTCTTTTGGTGTGCCTGTAATCTTAGGTTGAAAGCGGACTGTATGAAAGCACATTTTCTCTCAGGACATCCTTTTTGCAGAGCGATCTGAGAAGCCTTGCAGTAAACAAGCTCCTTCAATTTAACATTACAGTCATAGCACAGAATGCTAAAGAAAGTTGCTTCCATTCAAAAACTCAGCAGGTTGGGATCGTGAGTGCACAGAAATGCTCTGTTTAATGGGATTTCCCTCATTAGCAGCCTTTTATCTCTCACTGAGACCTCATTCCCTTACTAATAAATACTGACTCTCTGTAATAAACATCATTGGAAAAATAATGCTTCTGTGTTGTATATATTCTTCTGTCCCAGGTTTGTTGGGCACTTCCTTTTTTCACAAGACCATGGATTTCCTCAGCTCGAGGTGCCAGGGTTCAGAGAGGCGATGGCCTTTGGCTGTTTGCCTTCCTCGCTCCTTCCACCTAGAAGAAAAGGGAAACCCCCCCAGCCTCTCTCTCAGCATCCTATTTGAAGCAGTTACACTGAAAACATGAGAAAAACCCCCACCAAACCACCGAAGTATCACACGTGCAAAAGCCCTGCCCTAGCAGAAGTTACATAGAGCCTTTAAGCCTTTAACCTGTGCGCTGTCATTCATTACTTGAGGTCTGGATTTCCAAACTCAGTGGTCGGAACTGGCAGGACAATGCGTAACAACACTGATGGGCTCCTCAGCACCACTGGCACCGTGTCCTGAAGAGACGATGGCTGTTGGGACGGCCTACACGAGGTGCACAGAAGGTGCCCTTCATGTTGCTGCTGGTGCTGTCAGATGGTCCCACGGGATTGCCCTCATCAGGGCCATAAGGGCATGGCCTCACCCCGGCTCTACTGGTGCTCGAAGCCTCACTGTGCTGCCTGCTCAAGCCAGGCCCAAGTGGGCAGGCAGAGCTTCCCCGTGAGCCAAGGTCACGTGCAGTGGGGTACTCTGAGGTGTTTAGCATGTCAGTGGCACTTGCATCCATCACTGTGACTGCCACCAGCCTGCCTCCTAGGGACTGAGCAAAAAGCACTCAGCAAATCACGCACCTATCTGCCACCAGGCCGTTGGCAGTCCATCCCCTTCACCTGAGTGGAATAAGCTATACCTGAGGTAAAATAAATCCTCACTTCTATTGGTGGACTTGGCCTCTCCATCCAAGACTGAACTGCCGTCAATCGATTTGTCACTCAGAAAAAACTGATGCATACAGAGGACACATTTATTGCAACAACTCGGTCTCCTGTGCAGGCCCTGGGTTTCCTGGAAGTCTTTGGTTCATAGAATCATGGAGTTATAGAATCACAGAATGAGTTTGGTTGGAATGGACCTTAAAGCCCACTCAGTTCCAACCCCCTGCCATGGGCAGGGCTGCCACCCACCAGATCAGGCTGCCCAGGGCCCCATCCAACCTCCAAACTCAGCAACAACTCTTTCCCCACATCTCTGCACCAAGAATAAGTGAGGCAAACATATGTAAAATGACACACTTTATTAAAAGTTACATTCAGCATCAATGGACACGTTTACTTAAGATTTTAACTGTCAAGGAGCTTATAATTATAAATCCCTCTAAGGCATTAAAAGCTCTTAGATGTTTTAACTTCTTTGCAATCATTTCATATAAATAGGATATGGAAGTGATGATGCTTGCCTAAGAGGATACCCCTGCTGCACTAAACAAAGATATACATATAAATATATGTATAAAACAATGAATTTTTCCCTTGTTATAAACTCTCTGATGGGGGGTATTTCACAATCCTTAAGGCTTGAGCTCTGGCCCTGCAATTGCTATTCATGTAAGAAGCCTCCTGTTTAGGTACAGACTGCTCACACGGATGAGAGCTGCAGGACAGGCATAAGCTTTGGCAGAATCAGCAAGAACATCAAAATGCTCAGTGAAATATATTTACCGTCTGTGCAAGCACCATCACTTACTTGCATCACTTAGAGAAGTCTCTCTCTGAAGCTACAGAGGACAGGCACTGTGGCAAAGGCTAATTGGCATCTATTAGTTTCTAGTTTTTTAAGGGTTTGCTCCTCCTTGGGCTTTGGAACTGGGGGATGTTGGTTGCAGTGCAGGGCAGAGCATTGCCCATATGCCACTGCAGGCATGAGCTCAGGGCACGGGCGTGTTGAGTTGCAGCTCAAGCAGGACAAACCTCCTGTGATGCACAGTGGTTCAGCTGCTTTTCCGAGCATAAACAGCAAAAGTGTCAACCACGTCCAGCTGTAGCCAACCCCCCAGTAAATTAGCAAATAATTCATCTTTGTTCCAATCAACCATGCTCTACACCTACAACACTGGTACATGTGTGTGGGGATGAAGAAAATGACTGAAACACGGGCTGTGACAAACAGATGAACTGCACAAACTAATTTGAATCAATACGGCTGCCGGGTCTGATTCTCCACAACCTCACCACTGAGTTGACGTTTGTGCACAACTCCTTTGGCTTGGTGCTTTACAATCGGCCCAGTCAGAGGGGCCCACCTGGCCTTACTTTACACAGGCGTTGGTTACTTCACGGCATGTGGCTGATGCAAGCTCCCAGAATAAAGTCACTGTGAGCCGCTCAGTGCTGGAAGCTAATTGCTATGTGGAGCCCATCCCCACAGACAGACAGCCTCACTGAGGGGTTTCACCAGCACAGCCCAGCTGCAGCAGCGGCAAGGCCTCAGTCACACGAAGGCACACTCCATGACTTATTCCTAAAAGATCACAGTTGTCCACTGAAGACAACTGCACTTCTGTATTCTGCTTTCAGCTCCCCTCTTGCACAGCTGGTTGGGAAGCACCAAGGTGACAGGAGCTGTTGAGGGTTTAGTTTCTCACTCTTCACTTTTTCTGCCCCAGTCCCGGTTGTGATAACCACCGCCTGCTCCTCATCTCAGCACATGAGGGCAGAGTGCTGGCTGGGTCATGGTTTCCGGAACCCAACAGAACCCTACTGCTGACAGTAGAAGGATCAGACTCTAAAGTACATTATGTTTATCCCATTCACCTCACGGACACAACAAAAGAGAGAGGTTCCAAGAACAGGCTTGGATTTGGGATGAAGGGAGGGAAATGCTCCTCCCTTCCTTTTATTCTGGGTCTGCTCGTTTGAATTGTGTCTTAATAACAAGACAGTATTTTTTGCAGGGAGATCTAAAAATGCTGGAGTCGACAGTATTTCCACCCTTGATCAAAATGACTTCTGTAACAAAATGGAAATATTACAGGGGGAAATTGTTGCAAAAATATTTTAGTTTATGAAGTGACTCCACTTTAATGGAGACGTTTATCCAGTGCAACCAAGGACAACTAGGGATCCAAGATCCTCTGAAGATGAAAGTGAACTGGGACCACAGCTCCCATTTGTGCCCTGAAAATCTTGACCTAAAAGCCTGCTGGGCTCTGCGGATACCCAGCAACTTCTCTTCTAAAACCATCTCAGGAAATTAAGAATACATCAGAAACCTGTACAGACAGTTTGGCTGCTGCCCTTTCTAGAGCCTAGCTCTGGAAGAGAGCTCCTCCAGCATCACTGCTGTGCCCCATCCAATCCTGCGCTCCTCCAGCATCACTGCTGTGCCCCATCAGCTGTGCTCGTCCTGCAAGCCCCTTCAGCAAGGAAGGGCTGACAAAGGAAGGTTAAGCCCACGCTCTGCTCAGAAGAACGCTGGTAGAATGCGGCGCTGACTTCCTAAGGTCACTTCTCGCTGACGGTGTGTTTGTGGAAGGTAATGACACCATTACAGCTCCATGTAGAAAGGCATTTTTAAGCTTAAAAAGATAAAAAATGCACACACGCACACTTCAAACTACAGATCTCATGTCTTTCCTGAATCCTCCATTGGAATGAGAATTTTAAGCACAGTTTAACTCCTCGGTATGTGAAGTCTCAGGGCCACGTTAATTGAGAACATGTGAATCCAGGAGAAAGAAATCACTTCCAGTTATGTTGTCAGTGTTATGTGCGTAACGTTCCCACAGCTGTAGATCCATTGTGCTCCATGTTATAAATAAGAAATTGCATGGTGACAGCTAAAATTCAAAAGCGTTAATGTTTCTCTTTGCAACTTTTTTTTCCCTTTTTTTCTTCCTTTTTTTTCTTCCAGTCTTTTGAGGTTTCTCCCCTTTCCCTCCTCGTAGAAGTTACTTGAAGCAACAGTATTGCTTACCCAACTGACATATTTACCGCAATTAAAAAATAGTAGACGCCAAGCAAAAATGACTAATGTTGCTATCTGACAAATAAGACAAGGAGCGGCTTCTACTGATTCTGAACCAGGCTGTATTGCATTTGCGCTAATTCACACTTCTCCTGCCTTGATTTTGTTGGTGCTTTAAGGAGAAAGCTGAAGGCAGCACAAAGGACGCGGCCGGGCGCTGCCCTGATTCCCTCGCAGGCAGCAGCCGCTGCCGAAGCCACTGAGTCGCAGAGCACAAACGCAGCGAAGTTGGGCCCCCTGAATGAATACAAACGGACTGCCTTGTATCGCTTGCGTCCTAGGTCCCTTTCAACCACGAAAAACAGCTACAAATTGTTCCCAGAGCTAAACCACTTAACATCTTGGCACTTGGTTGTTTTTAACTTCGTAACAATAGGCACTGTTCACTCCTCTCAATCTCAGTTTTTTATTCGGTAATAAAGCAGGAATACTGATGAAAGGCCAGTCACGGCTTCTCCCCATGGTATCAGGGTGGTGGCATGTGATGATTCACATGGGGTGTGTTTGATCCAAGAAAGCCCAGCCTCTGCTTATTCTTCCTTTGTTCTGTCATCTAAGGTGGAAAGGCAGAGAGAGACGAGATTTATTTTTTTGCTTTTTACTATTATTTAGCAGTCACAGAACAAGATACATATAAGCAAAACAACAGGGAGTGGAATTCTATTCTTCAGCATTAAAAATTACATGAGATGCCTTTGAAGTGGGAGATCTGTCTCCCGCAAACTATGGACATTTGATTCTCATTTGTGCACGATTCTTCTCCAGTGGCAGGTTTTACAGTGCATCCTTTGCTCTGCTATTGTGTTGTGCAGCCCCACGGAGGGTCAGCATCTGCACCTGGTGCTGTACAATGACAGAATTAAAGGGTGGTCCCAGCCCCAAAGAATTTAAATTCGAGCCAGGAGAAGGCAAGGTCAGTCACGGGGAGATGAAAAACCATCCGGGGCAGTGTAGATAATTGCAGTAAGCAATGGGAGCAGCACATCCAGCCTAAACCTCTGTCAAGTTTTTCACAGGGAAAAAGAGTTTCAAGGAAGGATTTGAAGGGGGATGATAGAATAATGGCTGATACCACTGAAAGGGCATTCCATACAGAAAACAGAACGCTGTCTGTCTGAGACTGTAATGAACAAACCTAAGGTGATGGGAATCTTAGGTTACAAGGGAGCTGAGCTGGTCTTGTGGTCCTGAAGCAGGGAGGAGGTGAGGCAGAAGTAGGGCTGGGAGAGAGGTAGATCCTGGTGCCCATACACCAGGGGAGAGGAGCTGAGAGGCACAAGGCGACACAGGCAGAGCGACAGGCTTGGGGAACTGTTTTCAGCACAGTGCTGCTGGTATTCTCAATAAGGGAAACTCCCGTGTGTCAGATTAAGAAAGCTTTTCTGCTCTCTCCCACCAGTAGTCAGCTATGTCTGATGCTGCCTGGGCCCTACTGCCAGGCCGTGCAGTGCCTGCCTGTGCAAAGCCCACCTCTGTCCTCACACACCCACAGGGGGATTTCGTAACTCACTCCCCTTACCCATTCTCTGCCGCTGCTAACAGAGTACAATTTCATCGCAAACCCCTATCACTGCATCTACTCAGAAAGCTTACTGGAAGAAAGCTGAAACCTTTCTCAGACAAAAGTCTCTTTTGTTACACTGTCCTGATCGTGACCCGAGGGGAGCGAGTGTGCCCACTGCACATGTTCAGGTTGCGGCCGGGGTAGTGCACCCACCTGCTCTTTCAGCTCAGCCAGCTGGCTGGAGAGCTGTTTCACAAGGCTCATGGTTGACTCCAGCCTCTCCTGCAGGTTCCTGATCTCGTTTTGCTCGCTGTCGCCTTCATTGCTGACCAGAGACATGGCTCTCATCCGAGGGAACCAGTCCAAATTCTTCTCCTAAACAGGTATCAGAAAAACAGCAACGTTAGTAGGGAGTTTCTGCAGTGCTACTAGTTGAGACCAGAGAATGTAGACTCAAGTAATTCTCAGTACATGACACACAGCAAGTGAGCTTTACAGTCACTGCATGGAGCAGACATTTTACACAGGCCTTTCTCTGTCTACACAGAAAGCATCAAGTGCAGAATCCTGGTCCTGTTCCATCTGCAGTCCTGGCATGAAAAGACACACACAAGAAGGCCCCTCTGGGACCTCACGTGCTCCTGGGCTTTGCTTTGAAGCACTCACAGGGACACATTCCCTGCTGTCCCCTCAGCTGCCAGGCCTCTGCCTGTTTCACCGTCCCTGCAGGAGTACCAGCAAACCAACAGGAAGACAAGGCAAGCCACAGTGCTTTCCAGGCTGGCCTGCAGCAAGCCTGCTGCAGGATTAGTGGTCTCGGGGTCAGTTCAGCTGCCCACGGTGGAAGATTTGGGATCCTGGGAATGGCTTGGGCTTCAGCATACAGTTCAGACTGTGTATCTCAGCGTAGCCTCATGGCGAAAGGCTGACTGGAAAAGGACTGGGCACTGAGAGGATATTCATGTTCTCAGGCTATGAATCTAGTCATAACGGAAGTGCTGCAGATAGCTGACACAAAGTGGGAATGTGGTGCAGCAGCATGAGGCTCAATCTCTTCCCTGACCCGGGGGCACAGATATTTGTGTGTAACCTATGACAGGCTGGAGGGTGTGAGACTGAGAGGAGTGCCAACCATGTGGCAAGCAATGCGATTTGCCCTTATGCATGAGACAAAGGAA
>PPHD01001658.1:12926-41114 GCA_002909625.1 Bambusicola thoracicus | reverse complement strand
GAGACATAAATCACTCATGCAACAGGGCATTTCCCATCAGGGGTGTTAATTGAGACTAATGTTGCAGTGGGTAGCTGGTGAGGTAGCAGAACGGCAATTAAAACTGAGAGGAGAGGGAATACTTCCTCCTTTCTTTTTTTTTTGGGTAGCGCTGGCATTCTGACTTTGGGTTGATAACTGGATTTCTCACTGTTACCTGCATGGTGCCAATCTCCAGCAGCGCCTTTAATGTATGACTGACACTAATGAACAGAAGACCACCCTTAACCTATGAAAGGGGTCATAAATTTAGACTGCTGTGGAGGTGGAAGATTTGTATTGTTATTGATTTTTCTCCATCCCTCTCTGCCTCTTCCCCTAACATTTGACAGGGAGATTACAGCCGATAACAACGCTTCGCATTTATGGGAGGTGAAACTTTCAAACTTTGTTGAAACTTTAAATCCACGGATCTCAAAACACTTTCTAAATATTGACTTTCACAACTGTTTGCTGGTTGAGTGTAAGGCTGGGGAAAAGGGAAGTTACACAGTTTGCCAGATGATATGAGGAAAATCAGTAGCGGAGCTCAAACAGAAGCTAGCAGCCTCTCCCGCAGCACTCTGTTCCTTCTCCAGACACTGTGCGCTGCTGTCCAGTCTGTTTTGGAACAGTCAGGTGCCCAGCTAAGAGTCGGTACCCCCAGGATGTCAAACAGAAGCAAAGTCAAGTGATGCACACAACAGTAGCTGGAGGAGTAAATAAGATAAAAAGAAACATCACACCGAACAGCTGGGTTTTGTTTTTTAATTGTGCACTTTCCCATTTCCCAGCCGCTAGAAGTCTGGGCGTTCAAATTAGAGGACTTGAGTACAAACTTTAAAAAGGTTTCATATTCTTTTCACTGTCGTGTATAATCTCAGAGATATCCAAGCCCAGCAAGCACCCAGCCCTGTGACTGCTGTGCATAGCGTTGGTGGCCAGGTATGGGTTTTGTGTGAGGGCCAAACAAGACAGCGTGTGATTTGCGATGTGTTCCCGGGGCTCCAGAGTACCTGGAGTTAATGAAACCACATAAAGAATAAATAGTTGAAAACAAAGTTCTCTGTAGGCAAAGTTTCTTTTATTTTTCTTAGTCAAGTTTGGAGAAGATGTACCTGTTGTTTTGTTTTGTGTTCTCCTTTAAAAAAGAACCAACGGGGCTTGAAAGGAAGTGGATCTGTAGAGCTGTCAGCAGAATCTATAAAAGAAACTCTCTGGGAATCCCATCCACCTCTCCACTTGCAGACAGAAAGACATGGAAAATAACACATCAAAACTACATTTCTTAAATATTTTATATGTAACTTCCAATGTTCCAGCCTTCACAGGAATGCCAGATAGCTGTACTTCCCTTAGTGTTTTATATATGGTACTTTAAAAACATCAGAAATAGTTATATGCCTCATATGTACTACCAATAGCAAACTGTTTTGCAGTCAGCATCATATGTAGTTCTGTTGTATATGCATTCTTAAAGGTATAGGTAATGTAAAGGTGGAAGTCCTTTCTCCAAGTGCATACAGTCTGTAGCTTATATGGGGCAGTGCTCTTCTTGGGTATGTTTAGTGTTGTGATATGTGCCGGTGGCAAAACTACAATCAGTTCTCAGATTGCTCTGTGATTTACAAGAGCTGATTGACCAAAAAATATCCTCAGCCTTCGGGAGGCACAGCAGATTAGAAATTAATTTGATATAAGGTTAACGACTTGGTGAAAATGCAAATGTCACCTAGGAAATCTGGCATTGTGCCTCTGCTGTAATTGTAGTTCCACAGTGATTGTACATGTGAAGGGATGAAGTTAAATACAAGTTTGAAATACTGGATTCTTTATTAAAGAAGAGCTGTACAATAGAAAAGTGTATTGCTGTCTTTTAGCTAATTTACCACTGTCAATCTAGATCAAATCTTTTTATATTTCTTAATTAAATGTAAGGTTTCATTATGCAAGCTCAGTTTGATGCATATATTTGTGTGTGATTGGCAGAGAGATCAACCATGTCCTGATTAAGTGAACACGAGCATACAAACTCAAAGGACAAGCTGTTTGCCCAGCAAAGCAGCATAACTCTTGCAAACAGAAAGTCACTTCTTCATCTTTACTTAGGAAATCTTGTTTTCTTAGTGTCTTTCCTCACTAGGAGCCCTGATAACCTGGGTCCTTAAAGCTCACTGAACACTCCTATACGTATGCAATCAAGTGCAGTGTGGAACATCTTGGTTCCTCTTACTGAGACAGACACCTGAAAGGTGAGGCTGTTGAGGTTTGTCTGCCTCAGTGCAAAAAAATAACAAAATAACTATTGCTTTTTTTTTACTCAGCTAATAGAGTAGAAGTTGTGCTTTAGAGCAAACCTTGATTTTCTTATTTCGATTATTTGAGTTAATGTAATGCTTCTGAGAGATGCTGAAAAGACAGCAATGTAGCTTGAAGTGCATTATCTATCTCAGAGCCAATAAAGCTCAATTAAAGTTTTAATTTGCCTTGGCCGTGACATGAACTCAATGTGTGTTAGTGTATTCACGAACGTGATTCTGAAACGCTCTTCCTTCCTGAAGAAGGCACAGTGTGCAGATTCTAAGCTTCCCTTCCAGTGGACAGGACAGGGATGAGAGCAGGAGTTGCTAGCACAGCTCAGGCCTGACCCGTGTCCCCTCTGGGTGACTCAGAGAAACCTCCAGAGACAAGAGAAATGCTGCAGGGCAGCTCAGGTGGCAGCTCTCCCTCTGCTTGTGCTTAGAGAACAACACGTAGTACTTGGAGCAAGCAAGGACTGGCAGCAGCTTTCAGCCACTGAAGGCTTTTATAAAATCCGAGAGATTAAACTGCAGAAGAACTGAATGAAACAAGAAGTGTTAAAAAAAAGGTGCAAAGAGTTTCCTGCCAAGCACCTTTAATCATACCATACTGTCTTTTCTCACCAAAACTATTTTTATGTAGTCTCTAACACTGTGGGTCGTGAGTCTGGAGTCTGTCTGGGTATATCTGTGGACAGACATCACAGCTCCACGTGGCAGAGGAGACAGAACATGACTAACCTTGAAATAGCATCAAACAGGATTTCTGCAAAAAGTGTTCTTGTTCTGTCCAGATTTGCAACAGAAGATGATCACTGCTGTCTGGAACTGGTTTGCTGTGGATAAATTGAAGAGATGAGTGCAGTATTTTGTGCTGACTTTGGTTGGGATTTCTACCTGGGCTTCTTTGTATCTGACTTCCGTGTGTGCCCTCACGTCCCTTTGGAGGAGGGCTTTCAGAAGCAGCCAGGAAGTAGGTGAAGGATCAGCGTCTGCTGAGCTCTTTGAATCTGCTCTCTGAGTCTCCCAGAGAGGTGATGTGGGATCAAAAGTGATAATGGAAAAGCATTCACAGGGAGACTTTTTTTGAGACAGGTTGTTTGGTGAGAGAGATTTCTTTCTTTCTGTCCTAACATCCAGCTGCTGAACTGAAATTTAAATGTCCTCGGTCCATGCAGATCGTTGCGAGTGTAGAGCCCAGATGAGCTGGTCCTGTCCCAGCCATTCCTTGCCTTGTCTTTTCTCACCCTATCCACAGCAGGATTGCTTCCCACAGATGAATACATCCTTGCCAGCCTTTCAAACTGCTTTATAGATTTAAGAATACAGTATCCAAAAGCTTTAAGACACCATTGCTCTTTCTGAAGGGAAAGCTTCTCTCTGGCCCTTCCATGGTTCTCTCCCAGGAAAATACTTTCTCTAACCTGGCTCTTCCCATCTTTAACCCTCATAATCACAAGTTAAAATTAAATGTCAGTGTTATTCGCATGGGACAAATAAGGCAATTTATTTACATGCCTGTAGCGGAACAGCATGTCACAGAAGGTGCCTAACCTAAGAAGGGCAATTCATATCTCTGGAAGGATAGGGTGTTTATCTAAGCATTAAAGCAAGTTTTAAAAAATGGCATTCCCCTTTACATGCGGCTTTGAGAAGGTAGTGTGTTTCGTGCTTAAGTCAGTTTGCCAGCTGGCTGGCAATGTGTTAAGGATGGCTGAATGCTGGAGAGCAAAGCATGGTGGCTTTTCCCCTCCTAATCATACAGCATGGCAGGGACGAAAGTGTAAATGTAATTCTGGGGTTTTGAAATCAACAGAGCAGCAACAACGGGAGCTGCAATTTCACCTGAAGCTTGGAGCAAGACCAGCAGTATGCTGTCTTCAGCTTATCACCTTTAAAAAAAATTGCTATTGCAAAAGCCTAAAAGTAACAGCCAAACGTGGACACTGCCTCTTGGTGTGTCCCTAAAGAACAAGGGATCTTATTCCTTTGTTTATTTGCTTTTAAGAAAAACAGACCCCCTACAGTTATACAATGAAGTCTTTAACTACTGTGATCATAGAATCATACAATGGTTTGGGTTGGAAGAGACCTCAATGATCACCTTATTCCAACCCCCTGTAGTGGGTAGGGTTGCCAACCAGTAGATGGAGCACCAGTTTAGGCTGCCCAGGTTCCCAGCTAACCTGGCCTTGAACACCTCCAGGGACGGGGCACCCATAGCTCTCTGCCAGCACCTTACCACCTTGTCAAGTGAAAAACTTCCCTTGATATCAAGTATCTGTGTAGAATAGGTTGGACTTCTCACTGGACCAAGAGAAGGAGACTTTAGGAGGGAAAACAGCTGAGTTTGACTATTCCTCTCTCTCATTGGGTCTTTTTCTGTTTTTTCACAACAGTGCCAATGGTTTCTTTGGCTGTAAGTTCAGACTTCGGGGAAATTCTTGCCTGTGGTATCAAAGGGAACCACATCCAAACCTTTGGAAATATCCTTTCTCAATCCTTTTCCTCTACACTTCAAAACCTGCCCTTCAAAACCAGAATCTTTCTAACATGTAGGTGGGCTGGGGGGGAATAGGGGACAAAGAAGCACGTTTCAGAAATGTGTCTCCTCTGGAGTAGCCACAGAATTAATTGGAAGAAAGAAAATTATCTTTCAGTTCAGGATCTTTATCTGGTGAGGCTGAATTCAGTATGAGCAAGCAGCATCCTTGGGTTTGCTGAGAGCTGCCACTTCTCTCAGTGCATGGAAAGGACAGGAATTTTTCTTTTCATACATCATTTACAAGTAGCTGCAGTGACTCCACGAAGTCGGTACAACTCCATAACACAAGGCAGAAAAATGTACAAAGGAAAACAGGATGTTCTGTTGGTGTTTTTTAAATGGAGGTTGTGTTTAGGCAGGGTTGGGATGCACCGGGATGGAAACAAAGGGCCAAAATTGATGTATTTTTTTCACTTTCTTATATTTTGATGCCTGGCTTTTGTATCAATCAGTGCTGTTTATTTACTGAAGAATGCCTCATTTGAAGAAAGCAAGGTAATTTAATATTTACCAGTGTAAAGCCCATTTCTAAAGCAGCGGTACTGGAACTTACAGCAGTTTTCACACGAACCATTTTCCAGAACTTGAAAGAGAATTGTTCTTGAACAAACAGCCATTTGGCATAGACCTGTGTTTCCTATGACCTGGGGAGAGGAAATTTGCAGTGAGAGGTGAAGCACAGCTTCAGACCTTTTGTGTGCAGTCTGAGCTCTGCAGCTTTCTTCTTATGCACCCTCTCACAGGCACGAGTCACATTTTCCTCCAGCAGCCAGCCTCCAAACACAGTCATTCCTGCAGCTCACAAATGACTTTCAGAACAGGCTGAAAGCCAGCTTTCCCTCCTGTCCTCGCTATTTATTTGCTGGAGTGATGGCAGGTCCAGCCAGTTATGGAGTAAAACTGTAGTTTTTCCTTCCAGATGAGACTACATTCATAAGCACGGTTCCCTGCTGTGTGGAAGGGCTCCTGCTCCTGTCCCAAATGTCTCTGTTATCCCCACTGACTATGGCTCTTCCAGAAGGCAGATGAGATACTCTCATTCCGCAAGTGCTTTGAACTTGATTTAGAAACACATGCTTCACGATAAAGAGTTATCCGTGAGCAGAGCTTTCCCCCCACAGCTGAAGCAATAGGCCAAGCAGATATGCAGAGTTTTTGTGAAGAACCACTCACGGAGACTGAGCAAGGGAGAGATAAGAGGTATCATGTACGGGAGAGAATAAAAGGAGAATGAGGCAGGCAAAACTCTACATGCAACAGAGCGGAGAAGGGTTTAGAAAAAATCCTTTGTGCTTGTTAAGATTTTTGTAAATCCCAGTCTGCTTGAACATGGGCTCGTCCTTCAGAGAGCAAAAGGGCTGGCAGAGAAAGAAGTGGTTAGAAAATTATCTTCGTACATTGTATCCTAGAAAGAAAGAAATTTACTTGTAAAGGTTTGTTTTTGAAGATCTACTTGCAGATCTTATCAACTACAGCTCTGTTTACAAGACAGTGGAAAATGCAAGTTTGTTGTTTTCTTCTTTACTGCGTAACTCTGAGGTTCATTGTCAAGTGCCAGCGAAGAGTTTAAAAAGCATTTATCCATCTATCATGAGCATGACAGACCCTGTTGCTATTCTATTATCCTCCATATATTCCTCTCTTAGAAAAGTTGAGTCTCTTTTAAGAAAGTGTGGCTTTCCTTTTCTTTCTGCAGCTGAATGAGATGGCACCCTATCACCCCGCGCAGCAGATCACAGGCTGGGGCAGTCCTCATTTTCCTACCTTTGCCCTTGGATCACTCCTATTTCACTGCTACATTGTCACAGAAGTTGTAATTGAGATTGTGTGATGTTCACATATCAGCCTATTAAGTATCTGATATTAATGATCATTGTAAAAATCGGTCTGGCTCTGGTGGTCAAGTGATGGTAGTCTCTCTGTGGTACGCTGAATTTTCTCTTCTGAATATCTGAAAAACTTAAGACTCTCTGCCTTAAAACCTTAACATTGCACATGGCTAATCTTGGAACAAGCTGCTCAGGCAACCTCGTCGCTGTAGTCTTCCAGATTTTCTGATTTCATCTTTGTTAAAGCTTTGTTTCTACAGCCCATCACTTTAAGCCATCAGCATGTAGTATATGTAAGCTTCCTGCATATCAAAAAGGATATGCAGAGAGATAAATTGCCAAGGAAGGATGTGTTCAAGGGGCAGACTTAAAAAGGCAGTTAGATAGTAGAGGGGCACACTAAGAGAAAAAATGATCAGAGGAATTACAAACTGACACATGTTTTGGAATTCTCGGTCTTTAAAATCTGCCCCGAGCTCCCTAATTGTGGAACAGGTCCACAAGGAAAACTGTAACCTATTTTCCTTTGTTCAACTCTTTCTGGTTGGAAGGATTTATTAAGCCAATGTCAATATTCTTCCCATCAATTTTGGGATGTCTGACTCTTTGTTGAAACAAGCTATTAGCAGCAATAAAAAGACACAGGACTAGAATAATTTGTCCAGAGTTCTCTTGTGTGAAATATTCGCTATAGTGTG
Source organism: Bambusicola thoracicus (assembly GCA_002909625.1). Classification (NCBI taxonomy): domain Eukaryota; kingdom Metazoa; phylum Chordata; class Aves; order Galliformes; family Phasianidae; genus Bambusicola; species Bambusicola thoracicus. The sequence continues at coordinate 33,724 of PPHD01001658.1, read as the reverse complement.
AAGAAGCCAGTAAGTAATATTATACTCACAGCTTATTTTGGCTCACAGGTGGCAGCAAAATCAATTAACTACTTCTATCCATAGGAATTTATTGACTTCCACCCATTTTAGAAAGAAATATGACTCTCACTTGGTAAAGTTACAAAATGCTTGTCTGACGCCACGCAGTTCTGTGATGTGCTTCAGGACATTCCTTTCCCTGTTGGTCAGCCTGGCTCTGTGGCACTGTATTTCGTCTGGTCATCTCTTCCAGAAGGCAGAAGCTCCACCAGTATTGAAACACTGTCCTGACACAAATGAGCTGCTGATCTGCATTCTCACTCGAAGCTTCTCGAACTACTGGTTGGCAGTGCTACTTACCTCTAATTACTTCTTGACGAAACTCCAGTCAGCAAAATTTTCAGTGACTCGTGTGAATCTCATAATGCTGTGAACAGTGGGAAAGTGTGTTTTTGCAGATAAGGCACCCCACACTGCTCATTTAAGTCAGTACGGTCCCCTCACTGTGAACCTGGCAACGTACCAGAGGAGGATGTGGGAGAAAGAGGCCGAGCTATTACAGCAAGTAGATCAGTGCACATAAATTTAGGCAATCATTTAATGGGAACTCAGCTAAACAAGCTGTCCCTCACCTTTTGTTCCTTTATAGATGTTTATGTTACTAATTAAGCAGTGGGTTTAGGTCTGCAAAGTAATGAGGCTCTTCCACCTGCTGATGTCAAAATATCTGACTGTTTGCTGATACGTAACATAAAGGCAGGTAGCAGAGCCGGCTGTGATAATTGACTTGTTGCCTGCAAAAGTTATTTCAGGGTGAATGCTGGAGAGCTTGGACTGGCCTAGAAATGTAGAAAGAAAGGTTGATTTTTCCAGAGGTGTCTGGTTGGAATGTTTTCCTGAGAAGTCTCGGCATTTGGTTGTGTTCCGCACTCTAGGTGTAGTACGTACTAAGCCTACATCTGGGTTTTCATAAGGGAGCAGATTGTGTGTGTCTCTCTTGCATAGCCTAATTAAAATAACTTGCATACATATGTCAGTGTTCCCACTGAGTCGTATGGTATTTAGTTAACTGGTTTTCATTTTGTTGAATGTAGGCTGGGATGGGTTTGTGTTTCTAAGCTTTTGTTGCTGACAAAGTTTTAATTGAATATATAATAGATGTCGTGTTTAGGTAATTATTTGAACCCTGTGTCAGTGAAGAGCTGAAATCTAACATGCTCTGGTGTTTCTCTGTTTAAGACATTTGTGTCAGAGTGTTTTGAATACCTGGAATGATAGCTGGGGCTACACATTTCGATACTGTTCTACACTTGAGAGGGAGACCTCTGAGGGACAGCACAGATTTACTGAGATGAGCAGGCAATGGCATGCATTGCTCTTTCCCTTTTCTGCTCCTTCAGGATTCGACCCTGAAACAAAGCCATCTTTACGGCGCAGATGATCACCGAGCTATCCACGATAAGCTGTAAAAACCTAGGTGCTGGCAATGATGTTTTCCAAGGGTAAGACCATTAACCTAGATCTGCTGGCCAAATTCCAGTCTTTGTGTTTAACTCCTTATCTGAGTTCCTCTGGTAGTTTCAGTTATCATGATCTTCACCCTCTTTCATCTCTGCAGCTGCCATGCGGCATTTTCTTGCTTACTTCAGCACAAGTTGCAGATTACCCAGCTCGGGTTTTACTTCAGCAACTAAGCGTTGCGTTTTGCAAAAACACATTGGTGCTAAAAGATGTTCGTGATATCTTAAACATATGTTAAGTAAAAGTCTGGATCAACACATAAAAATGAAATAATATATTTCCGTTTCTGAAAAGATATCGCAGCGTTTTGTTAACTACTAAATCCAGTCAGGAACTATTGTATCAAACTATCTGCAATGAATGGGCCATTAACAAAGAAGCAGGTTATTAAAGCACTATGTAATAAAAAGGATTAAATGTCCTTGTGTAAGAAGGATTTCAGCAATGGGATAATATGGCCTGTATCTACTGTTAAAAAGTAGATAAAATATCATAGCCAAAACAGAGGTGATGTGATAAAAAGGTGACTACTCAATGACTTCATGTCTAAAAGGAAGTAATGAGAGTGCAGAAATCAATAACATAATACAGATAGGTTAGCATGGGTTCAAGCAATAGGTGATGCAGCTTTTGAATAGATCACCTGGTTCAAATCCAAATTACAAAGCAAATTCTGCTTTGACATAAATCACATATTTAACCCCATCAACTTCAGTTATTAGAATTTGGCCCTGCTTCCATGATGACTTAAATTCATTATTGCACATGAGTAAAAAATTGAGAATGAATACTTTTCCGATTTTACCTGTTTTTATAGTCACAAGTAGATTACAGACCTCCTGAGTATTTTTCATATTCCCTTTCCAAAGAGATTGTTCTCAGATGGAGGGAGCTATTTTTCAGTTGTTAGCTTTTACAGTCTGATATCTGCTTAGTGGCTCATGAAAAGTGAATATGAGCCTACTGGATGGCTGTGCAGATGGGAAGCTTGACTGGACTCTTATGATAGTTACTGCTACTTTGAGCTGCATGAGGGGAGGGACGGTCTGCATCTGGAATCTCTACAGTACTTTTTCTAAAGTTTCTCTCATCACTCAGATTTTGGGTTGTGACAGTCAGAAGTTTGATTTTTCATTAAAGTTCACCCAAAGTAGTACCAAAAAGTTGGTTTTCCTACTGAGCTCCTGATTCAGACTACAGCTGAGCGTTCAATAGGAATTCTGTTGTTAAAGACCTGTGCTGAGCAGGGACGTATTGAAACCCATAACTGAATTTCAAGATCTAAGAGAGAAGAATAAAGAACAGAAGGGAATGAAGAAGAGAAAAATGTATTATGTCCATGATTGTAGCCAAGATCCACAATAGCTTGAATTGTTCCATAGCAGTAGTCTATTGGCTAGCTACTTAGAACATTGAAACTGAGGCATCGTCTCATCCTTTATAAACTCTTCACCATGAGATCTGTGAAGAAAAGATTTGCATTGCTGATGTCCGTTAGATAGAAAAGACAGTCTGAATTTAGTTCAGCCTTAAAATGACTTTGAAACCTGATCTAATTACTGCACTGTTTCCCAAATAATGCATTCTTCTAGCTTGTAGAAATGGGCTGCAGCAAAGCTGCCACGCAAACATAATGCAGGAAAGAGACCTTAATCAATATTTCAATCAGCCACCTGTGGGTGACTGAGAATTGCTAGTTAGGGGATCTCACTGGTAAATAAAACGCTACTTGTTTTCTTTCTTTGAGCGAAGAGCTGTCAGAAAGTTTACTTCCTTGGGAATTTCTTTGTTTATATAAGCAATAGCATTCTTAAAAAAAAAAAAAAATCAGTGAATTCAGTCATGGCTTTTAAAAATGCAGGATCCTGTTAATTTTGACTGCTAAAGGGAATGTTAGATGTTTATGTATCAGATCTCAGCTGGTATTAAATGAGTACAGCCCCATCAATTATCATGGGGCCACACTGAGTAATACACACCATGTGACAATCACACCCACACTTTTGCAGGGAAGATTGGTTTGGGTATTTTTATTCTTTTGTTGTTCAGAAATTCTCATCTGAAGAAAACATGAAGCTGTATCTTCTTGGCACTGACACTGCTATGACCCCATTGATTGAATGAAACTTGCTCTTGGTCTGACTGTAGAATCTGTTCAGTGATGTATATGGTATCACCACTGAAAGCCCATCATCTGCCGAATATCACGTAGTGATAACTGGGAGCCTGCATTTTCCCTCATGCCTCCCACCTTCACGTAATGCCATATGGTAGCTGTTGCAATGGCTGACCTTCCGAGGCAATGAGTGTGCCTTCACACCACCCTCATTTATTAAATCACTCTTCTTTCATCTCTGGGACTTAGTTGCACACCAAACTTAATAGGATCATTTACTACTGTAGATATCTTCCTAGAAGAAGCTTGTCCTTTTAAAGCTGCTAAAAAATAATGACAGCAGGCTACAGTTTGTTCCTCAAGGCACCCATAGAGCCGGCATGGTGGGGTTAGAGCTGCCTGCAGATAGTGCTGCCTGTGCTGGGGATCTTGGTGGACAGGAGCTGCTGGCTGTGCCCGTGCACAACAGTATCAGTACATGTAAACTGATCTTATTTCCATAATTTTCCATAATTTTTTGCATATAGCCATGAGTGTGGCTCAGACCTGTAACTAAAGGGTCTTGATGGCTTGGGAAGAGCTAAGGGCAACCCAATAGGTTGAATATCAGGAAAAACTCCTTCTCTGGAAGAGTGGTCAGGCAGTGGCACAGGCTGCCCAGAGAAGTCATGGAGTTACTGTCTCTGGAGGTGCTCCAGAAACATGGAAATATGGCACTGAGGGGAATGGTTATGAGCACAGATGGGTTGGACATTGGACCAAATGGTCTTAGTGATCTTTTCCAACCATAATGATTCTAAGGGCTGTAGGAGGAATTACTCATGTATTGCCTGTCCACAGGAGATGGGGCAATGTTAATATCACACTAATGGCAAAGCTGTGTGCAGTTCATGAGATGTGAGGGTATTCAGCTAACCACAACAAAGCAGTTTTACCTCGTAAGTGTTAGCCTGGAGAACCGGGGAAAGATGTGTCACAGTGATACAAAGCCACATCTCTTCTAGCACATTACTAAAAAAGCAGAGCATTAGGTGAGGGGGGAGGAGGGCAGCGTGGGGAAAGTCCATTTCTATACTGTTGGCCAAGGGCAGAAGGGCTATAGCAGTGCTCAGTGTGCGTCTGGATATTGAGTGAAAGAAGTGCCATTCATGTGCTAGCGAGGAGGATCAGTGGATATGAAGGAGTGGAAGAGAAGAAATTTGTTTGTTCTGTGTTTTCACTAAGACAGATGTCTGGGAAGAGGGGGAATCGAAGTCTATTTGCTCTAATACAGCTAATAGACACTAGAAACTCTCCAGCTACCCTATGCCCTCCACTATATGAGTTTATTTAAATGCCAGTATAATACAAAAGCAAAGCTTTAATTTCTTCTGGCTACATGGTGTCTAAAGCTTTCTTTGCAGGTTCTCTGTGCTCTTTATAACTGGTAGAGATGCCATACTTCATATCCCGGATTGAAGCTAGTAAGATGAACCTGAACTGACATAAGAGAGTGTATCAGCAAAGAAAAAGTCCTGAATCCCTGGGTTTCAGGTTGTCAAATCCCTGAAGCTCCTTCAGGGATCTAAGCAGCACAGTATGGCTCATACATACTGTATGTACACTGGGGTGTTCCTCTTCTATTTCATGTGGGGTTTACACTTTTACCCAATGACATCCTTATATTACATATAATCCATTTTTATTCTTCCTTTGTACTAAATACACAAAACAAGTAGAATCGTATGAACAAAACTAATCATCTAGTCATTTTACGGCATCATATGCACAAGACAGCTGATATATTCTAAGATGTAGAACAAAGAGAAGGGAGGAGGAGAAAGAGATCGCTTCTGAAACTCTGATTTCTCCAATGATCTGTCAACATTTTTTTTCTTAAAAGAAGTTGGATATCAGTGCCTGTCATGTCCACTAAATTTTGCCAGGGAAAAAGGCAGTGCTGATCCTTTGATTTGAAATTAAGTAGATATGTAGGGCTTTAGTTTTAAAATAACAAGGTTTTTCAATGGTAAAGAAATCTTGTTTCCTCTGTTCCTGCTCCCTGACAGTTGGTTGGCAGAGAAGGGAGGAATAATAAGTTTTAATTATATCTCCCCAAACAAGCAGATTTGAAAGCAATGCAGGGATTACATGAGAATAAAATCCCTTCAAGCATTAACTGTCGCTGGTTAAAGGATGTTAGATATAATCCTATAAGGTTAGATGTCCAGACATCCTGGTTTAACCAGGACAGTCTAATTTTTAATTTAACGTTCTGTCATCCTGATTATTTTCTTCGAGAGGCTCATGTGTCATGTTTGCCTTTGTGCCATACTTGAGAGTGGCACAATCATGAAAATAACACTTTAAATCATCATGCAGCTTTTCTCCTCCAATTTCATCAACCAGCATCATATGTCAAAATGCATTGAACATCACAAGCCAGGAGCATAGGAATTGTATTATCTTCTGCATTAAAAAGGAATAGATAAGCAAGAGAACAAAGGAAATGTAATAAAGAACAGTGGGGAAAAAAAAGCTCCCGATCTATACATGCTATTTTTTCCTTTATGAGGAAAGATGCCCGTGACAATACACAATACACTTGTCACTCGCTTGTTATGTAGAGCTTGAACTAAACCAGTTCCAAAAAGCTTCAGGTGCTGTCCCCTTCAGACACTTCTTGGTTGGCAGGAAAACAGTAAGCAAATGCCAGTGGAATAGTTACAAAGATGGGAAGATTTTTTTTCATTCCACCCATGAGCTTTCAAACTCCCTCAGACAACAGATGGGTGATCCAAATTGGGTCTAATAAAGCACAGATAGATATTTTTTCTGAGGCTAGAAGAAGTTTGATCAGACTTATCAGAGTGTTTATTGTGCTCTTGCAATTTTTGGATTTAGGCTGGAAGCAGAAAAATCTGCAGAAATACAGTGAAGTTTCCAGTCGAAACCAGGGCAGTATTGTGAATCACATGAGAGAAGTGGATCCTTTGTGATTTCTAGGCAGAGCAGGTTCAGAAAAGCATCTGAACTCCTCCAGGATTTTCTGATCATCCAAGCCTGAGGCTTTGCTTTTCTCATCCCTCCATCCCCTCTCAGAGTCTCATTGTGAAAGTCACCCAGCGCTCTCTTTGTCCAGCTCCGCTGTCAGGCAGGAACATTCATTACCTCTGAGAAGATGCCACTATGGGATGAGATCTTAAAAATACCATAGCCAAAAGGTAACACACAATGTTTTAATAAGCATCTGATTAAACCAACTGGTTGTTTTCTTTTCAAGCCAGATTTCCTTTCATAAAGCGTTTAAGTCTCTTGAATGCGATGCTCTTACACCCACATACTCATCATCACTTTGCTTAAGTCAGGACTTACGTCTGTGATTCATTTAGAATTTCCCAGGTGCTCAGAGGCGGTGGGCACAGAGCCGGCATCTCAGCCAGCCTCGAGGATTTCTTGAAGGTCTAACTGCTGTACGGCTCATTCTCCCCTTAGGGTAGACAATGATAAGTTTAATAGTTGTCTCCTTGGATGAATAGCACGCGTCATCCTCTGACTTGGGCCAGATGCTGTGCACAAGGGTCTGGTGGCTGTAACATCCAGACTGCCTTGCAGATACACAAGCACAAGGTAATGTGCTGGAGTACAGCGAAGCATGTTAGTCACACTGAGGGAAGGTCCTGTGGGAGCTCTCTCAGTGAAAGAAAATACTGCTGCGAGAATTAAAGATGATGTGTGAACAGAGCCTTGCCACTGAGGAACTGAAGAAGCCCTTTCTTAACCAAAGAACATTCCTGAGCTACTCCTAAGGAGTGAGCAGTCAGTGACACTTGGATGCTGTTCATCCATCTTTGGTCCAAAAGCAGAGCGGTGAGATGCTCATGTCAGTAAAGCAGTGCAGCTCTGTTCTCACTTCCCACACCTCAGAAATGCCAGCGGGTGCTAACTGCTGTCCTGCACTTGTGCCATGGTACACGTACAGCAGTCGATGCTGTAATGGAAGGAGCTCTCTCATCTCAGCACAGCCACCTGGAACCAGCCAAGCAGTGCAGGAGAGGGAGAGGCCACTTACTTGTAGAAGCAAAGACCTAGTCTGAGATAGACACAGGTGGAACAGAGTGGAGGGATGGCCAGGCTGTTTCCATTGTGTTACGTGTTCTTGAAAACACAGTGGTAAAAAATCCAGGGTGGAGGGACAGTTTCTCTACTGTCCACCTCCAAACATGTCATTAAGTGGATAAATAGTGTTGAAGTCCATTAATCTCTGTTTTTCTCTCCTTGTTCTGTACTCTGGCAATCTCATGATGGTTGGATTTTGCTGTCAATTTTTATCATTTTTATTTTGCATCAAAGAATGAAAGAAAAAAAACCGTTCTGCTCTGTCTGTGTGGATGAGTTCATGGGTAAATGAGCAAAACCAGACCACTGAAATCTTAGTGCTCTGAAGTTTGATGGGAGCTGAAACGACAAGGGACAGACTTCCGATAGGGCAGGGCACCCTCCACCACCCACTGCTAATCTTTTAATTAGAGGATATAACAGAAGATGCTTCGGATCAGATTGCGATGTGAGATACACCTGTTTAAATCTGCCATCAATCTTTCTTTCTGCTTCTGAATTAATTAATGTCGTGTGGGCTGTGTTTCCGTGGCTTGAGAGTGGGCTGCTTTGGATCCGATTTATTTCACTGGATCAGGCAATTTAGTTCTCTTTGAAGTTTTCATTGTGATTTATATTTGGATGTGCCTCTATATAACCGAGAACTGAAAATGAGTATTTATGAGTTTTCATTATTATTATGTCCGTGTGATTAAATGCTTGTCTGTAACAGCAGGTTGTAACCCGGGAGATCTTTTCCAGTCCTGCAGTGAAGGCAGCAGGATTGTAGGCCATGCAGTGTGACATGGTTACAGAGCCCAAAGCACGGTGACACAGAAAGGGGATGGGTCTTAAAGGCAGCTTTGAGTTAGGTTTGCTGCCAGCGACTAAGGGCAGCACTAGCAGCCCTGGCGCCAGTGACCCAGCCATAGCGCAAGGCTGTGGGCTGGCTTCACAATGGATGACTCTTCTGTGTTCCCTCCTCCTTGCCAACAGAGGCAGAGTCCTGGGGCAGAGTTAATGAGGACAGTTTTGCAAACCTTTCACTACGAAAGGTGCTATGCAGAAAACCAAACACACCTCTCCCAGCCTCAGGCTGGACTCAGGCATGATAGTTTGTATAACCACCAGCAGCTGTTCCTTTGCTGGCTGGGGCTCAATCTTCATTGAAGGTAATGGAGGGAGAAAGATTAAGTAATGCTGCAGGCTCAGCTGCATTTATTTTTCCCCCTGTGGCATCGCCACTTTGCCACTTGTTAAATGAATAGCCTCTGCTGATTCCTTTCCCCTTCTGTGCAGTATGAAAGCAGGACAGACTTGGACTTGGCTCTTCACCCCAGAGCAAAACAGTCTAACTTCTTTACAGCCAACAAATTAAGCAAGGCAGTTAGATCTGGCCACAGATATGCCTGTTTTACCAGCTTGCTGAATTTGGGGCTGTGAGAGCATTCCAAGTTTTTCACCTGCAGAAGAAAGGCAGGCTTCCCTACCCCAGCTCAATGTGACCACCTCAAAACACTCCATTAATACTTTCTAAATAGTACATCAGACCTGGCAGCATGTCTCCAGCATGCGGTGAACTGCAGCTATCACCAGGGCTGGATACCACTCAGATAAGGCTCTGTGTGCTGGGTTTGAAGTGCTAAAGGAAAAGTTATGTAGAATGTATGGAGTGCTTGGGAACTCACCTAGCCATTCACATTCCCACTTTCTTCTACTTGGTTGCCGCCCTCCTTGTAACCCCTGTCAGACCAGCACTGTGCCCAAGGGCATGGTGAGCAATGGCAGCATCACACTGTTCTCCACAAGTGGAGCGCCTCTTTGCTGTGCCCTCTGTGTTAGCTGAAAGGTGTGAGGTCATCGCTTTAACAGACATCAGCAACGTTATTTAGGAAAAGCCCACAGTACATTTTGTTGCATGCAAAGAGAACTTGGTACAACGCTTCTCATGACAAACCTTTGGCTAGAGCAGTGAAAACATTCTGGCAATAGCTAAAAGGAACAGTGCACTTTGGGTAGGATGCTTTCTGGCTACTTTGTCAAGGTGAAGCTCTCTCTGAGCGGCTGGCCAGTATAAGTCTTACTTAAGCCCTCACACATATATCATTATCCCTTAAATCTCCAAATCCCTCTGAAGTGGGGCCTCCAGACCCTTTCTCTCATCTCAAAAAATCCTTTGAGAATCCTGCCCTGACACTCACACCCAAGTTCACCCGCCAGCATCCGAACAAACCAGCGAACTTCTGACACTACTGAAATCCGTTGTTTCTCGCCTTCCTTGAGCATTTTACCTCCACGGGTTTGTAGGCTTTCCAAAGCTTTTGTATTACAGACAGAAGTAGCCATTTCTCTTTCTCCCCACATGGGATTTTGTATCTTTAGTCATCGGGCTGTCACATATGCTCATATGGTACTTCAAAAAAAATTGTTTTACCTTGGTGTATCTCCTTTAAGTGTAGAAGCTATTGCTGATTTACTGCAAAGAAAGGTAAATCAGATCCATAGGTCATGAGTAATGTAGCATAAGGACTTTATCTTCCACTCACCTAGAGAACGTAGTGCTATTTAGGTGCTAAGTAATGACTGCAATAAAAAATTGCACTGATTCAGCTGCTGAAGTGTCCCAAGGAAAAGAATCCCACTAGAGAGGCATGGAGGATTGAAAACCAGGGTACTTGGAGCCTAGAAAGACTTGGGATGAGTAACTGGCACTGTAGAAGGTCGCAGCAGAAGCATAAAGAACATGCTCTGGAAAACAGTCATTCTCTTCCATAAATAAAATAGTGTTGTGATCTTAAAGAAGCAGGACTTGGAAACAAGTAGACAGTGTAAATAAGTAAGTAGCAAGGGGAATGTGAGAATATCAATCAAGAAATTAAGCCGACAGCATAAATAAGCAGGCAGCCATAGCCTGGGGGGTTGATGGAAGAACACAAAGTCAGGCAAAGATGTCAGTGGAATAGTCAAGAGGAAAGAGAATCAGTGCTATGAAGATAAATGGTGCAGTGGATGAAAAGAGTTTCACCTCAGATACTGAATTCATGATAAGCAGGGCTGGACAACAACCAAATGGATACGAGTAAAGTATAGGTCACAGTCAAAGAGACAGCGTAGGATCCTTGGCCACTGATAAAACTACATTAGCTTCAAAGTGATTTTGTATTTAAGTCACTGGTTTTATATGTCTAAATTTTTAAATACCACAGACTGTATAGACTGTAAATGTGCCTAGAGAGGAATCCATTATGGTTATAAAACTGTCAGTTATTCTTTACATTTCTAAAATCCTTTACTTTGAAAACCCATAAATAAACTGTAGGAGTGCCTTTTTGAAGCAGGCAGCTGGAATTTTTGTTTTGTTTTTTAGGCTGTATCACTAGCAAACACTTTACTTCTGCAATTAATAGCCCTTGTGAGATGTATTTGAATGCTTAAGAAGGGCGGGAGGGTCAGAAGGCATATGTGATGAGCTTGGTTTTGTCATTTGGTGCCTCTTCTTCTAATAAAATAAACCATCCGACTCTCAAACTAGTTCTATTTGGCCCAGTGAGCCCACCTTAATGCTTTTTCATTAATAAAAGCTGAAGAATATATCACCAGTGACAAATTAGGAAGTGTTTGAAGAGGTGTTCTCTGTTCACAAGAAAGCATATGTGTGAGAGGACAGTTTGGCGCGAAAGTTATGTACACAGTTGAAGAAGAAGAAAATGAGCTCTCTTCTTTCTAACAAAGGAAAAGTGGCTTCTTCAGGAAAAAAAAAAGGGGAAAAATTGCTGGATAGCAAAAACCAGGGTATGGCTGGCCGGGTTGGCAGAGTGCCCAGGGCCACCGAATGCAGCGAACATGATTGGGAATTTATTCTGATCACAGAATCATAGAATGGCTTGGGTTGGAAGGGACCCCAGGGATCATCAAGTTCCACCAGCTTGCAGACATTCCTCTTACATCATGGTGTTGGTTTGCTCATGGGCACCCCTTGGAAGAAGCCCCTTAGTCTTTCTCCAGATCTGTGCTTCAGTTTTTTTCCCTTCAGATCCACAAACCATTCGCAGCTACACTGAGAGGCTCCAAAGAATGGGAGAATTATGTGATTTCTTTCCATTTGCCTCCTATGAAACATTGTTTTCCTGCATTTTCTTTGGGGAAAATCTTGATTAGGCCTAGTTCTAGCCTAAGAAATTTCATGACCTTTCTGGGCTGGGCCCCAGGGTTCTCTTGTTCAGAATACAAAGCTGGCTAATAGGTTGTGAGGGCATTCGTTATCTCTTTAGTTCTTGGAGGAGCTGTGTGTGTTGGAGGGTGGATGCCTTTAATCAGTGCTCTAGAGGCTCACTGCTCCAAGGCCAGCAATCTGCTTGCTCTGTTTACTACTTTGGGTTTTGGTTTTGGTGTGTATGTGTTTGTTTGTTTTCCTGAAGAAAGCAAAATGAAATGATCACATTAGGTGACAGTATGTCGAGTCTTTCAAATCAGCTCCAGTACAGTGGTTAAGGGTCTTGTTATCTCTTTTTTTTTTTTTCGTGTGGTCTTTATCTCATCAATTTATTTGGCCTGGTAAGAAAATCTTCTACTCTTCTAGTTTGAATTTAGTTTTCATTCTCCAGAGAGCGCGTATCTCGGTGCTTTGAGGACGCTGTCTGCTAGCCTGTGCAATACAACTTTATATTTTTGGCTGCTTCGTGCAAACTGCATCCCCAAATACAGACATAAAACAACGCAGGAGATGGAATATGACATAAATTACAGAAAGCGTGCGCTCAGATATAACGTTTGGAAGGAATATGTATAAGTAATCAATCACAAAGCTCAGGGGTAAGCTCGATGGGACACAGCCTTTTCTGTACTCAGAGCTGCATACACATAACAGCAAAGCCCTTGGCCACTGTGGAATATCTAGGCATTACTACAGTTCAAATAATAATAAGAAGAAATAAGGTGTTTAATTCGCTGCAATTCCAAACAAACTCTGCAGAGAATTCCGTAACAGCAGAAGATAAACAACATAAAAGGAAAGGCACTGTATGCTTGATTCAGCTCACAGCTGTGATAAAAGCTATTACCAATTTAGACTGACTTATCAAAGAGCAGTATCAGGTGTATCAATAAGTAATTGGTAAAGAAAAAACAGCACCATTTATTAATTAGTACCTATCACTTCTGCACAGAAGTCTTTGTTTGCTGAAGAGGCAGCCCTAGGGCCTGGCCAAATCCCATGATTCATCCTTTACTTTTTAGATACTGTTTATTTGCTTTACATAAGTGACATTTTTAGATTTACAAGGGGATTTTTTCAGTACCAATCCCAGCTTTTTCCTATTTTCTATCCTTTTCTACCACATGTGACCAAACATGCAGGTTCTCCTTGAATATGGCTTCCTGCTGAACTGTTTGAATGGGGGTTCCTGAGCAGAACTCTCTCCAGGCAGCAGGGCTGTGGTGGGGCTGGGCTCTGTTGTGTGGATGCTGGAGCACTGCTTGGGGTCAGGTCTGTGCAGGATGGAGTATTTGGGTCCAATGCTTTTTGTCACGTCACTGGTTTTCCAAAGAGACTAACAAGCATCTTTCCAGTTTCATTCAGCAAAGTGATGCTTCTGTGTGTCCAATCAAACTGAGATTTCTAAAAATATTTAAATAAACACTTTCTTAAGGCTCCTTCTCATTGCAGTCCAGTCAGTGTAAGACATGGGCTTTTTTAATAAAAACACAGTCAATTCTCCTTCACTGTTGCCAGCAAACAAAGATTGACTGTTTTTGATGTACATTTCAATTTACAGTGCTTTTTGAAGCCATGAGGGAAATATATAGTCCTAACCACTTAGCTGAAAGTCGTTGTTATGTCAATACAAAATCATTATGATAAAAAAAAACTCCTGTTGGCTCCAAGCTTAAAAATCTAGAAATAATTTTATACGTATTTTATACAAATTCATAGCCTGCCTCGGTTGGAAATGGTATTATGGTTATCTCCATTATCATTACTGCAAACTTATGATCATAATCATGGCACCCCTGCAGAAGAACTCTGAAGGGCTCTGCCATCGCAGCGCTGGCAGTGCAGTTTCTGTGGGAAGCATAGAAGAGAATATGGGAAGAGATGAAGGTAATGGGTGTAGTTAACGTGTTGTGAGTTGGCTGGGATTGGGTCAGTCTGTGTGCCTGACATTTCCACCACCATCTGGAGCACATTGACTCTCTGATAAAGCAGGGGACGTGCAGCAATGTGTGTTGAAAGGGGCCTCTGGAAATCACCTGCTCAAATCCCTGCTAGCTAAACCAGGTAGCTCAGTGCCCTCTTCAGCTCATGCTGGACTATCTCTTGGAGCTCAGATCTCACAGCCCTGTTGGGCACTTGTTACAGTGCTGGATGGTGAAAACGTATTTCCCCACGTATAATCAGAATTTCCCAGCTCTTGTTCACTGCCCCTTGGCTTTTAGAGCACCTATAACAGCCCAGCTAAGACTGGCTGCACCCTGCCATTGAGTACCTGGAGGCAGCAGTGAGATCCTCTCACTCTTCCCTTCTTACATCTGACCAGAACAGCGCTGTCAGCCCAAAACCTCACGCTTCTGGGGGTGGAGAGCCCATGGCCATTTCTCTCTGGAGGTTTCTGGCAGGGTGCCTGACCCAAAACGAGAGTTCAGACAGGGTATGGTGATGATGTATGATGTGTGACAGGGCAGTGTGCAGTTTTCAGGCTGACTGGCTCAGGTGATGTGGGGGGAGAGTGATGATGAGCTGCCAGTTAAAGAATGTAGCAGGAGATTTCTTGTATCTTTGAAAGGTGGGCAGATGGGTTTTACTTTCCAGAAAGGAAAGGCTGAAGCAGAAAGCTAAGAGAACAAAATCCCCTGCATTGCTGAGCTCCAGGTGAACCGAAAAACAGGTCCTTTTTTGTAATGAGCTCCTCAAAGAGATTAGGGAATTGTGAAGGCAGCATCTATCTCTCTCTAGATTGAGCTCCACAAGTGACAAATGCTTTTGCTATGAGAGCAAGCCTCTGACCTTTTCCTTCCTATATCTCCTGCCTCCGCAGCGCTCTGCCTGCTCATTAACAGCGCTTAGGTATTAACCTCAGGGTAATCCAAGAGAAAAGCGCAGAGGAAGCCTCCTTTCTTAAATACTCTGTTCCAGGCTAAATGAGTGGAGCAGATATCATATTCCTCCACCCAAGAGACCCATGTTTTGGAGCTGACAAGTATAATCCCTCTGAAAACATTGATGTGAGTATACCAGCAAGATTTTGGTTGACCCAGTAATGTCTGTTAGACATTACATCTGTAGCTTCACATGTGGTATCAACAGAAAATAAAGGACTTCTTGCTGCCTCTTTTCTTCTTTGCCATGCCCAGACATACGTTTAAAACTTAAGAAGGATATGACACAGTGCAGAGAAAGGGCTTGAAGGGGAAGGTGCTGGCAGGAGCCTGCTGACATCTCTGATGCTCCCTGACACTCCTGGACACCAGTTCCTCACTGCGGCTGTTTCAGGCACAGCTGCTGCTTGTTCGGCTGCTGTCAACACCCCGTGCTGCTGTTGGAGCCTGTAGGAAAGAGAGAGCTGTATCTTTCTGGTAGCTGTGCTTAAATACAGATTGGAGTCAGGACTGGCTCCCAGAGTACATCACCTTCCTTTTTGGGAATGGCTTGGTTTGGGGCAACATTTTATCCGCCTCTAAAACAAAGACTTTTACCTGATATTTCTAATATCAATCCTCTCCTCAGTATTTCTAATATTCAATAATTCTATTTTAATTCAGACCTCCATATGTGATTGGCATGTTAGGGAGCTGAGTTACAGAGCTAGGAGCCGGCTGCCTTCTCTGGAGGCTGTCAAGGTGTGCCAGCAAGTGGCCACAGTAAGCCAGCACCTGGCACACGGCTGCACTGCCTCCAGACATGCTGATACGACTTGCAAAAGCCTCTGGATGTTAGTTCCCATTCGTTTTACAAGGCTCTTCAATAAATGATCAAGTACTGTTCTCTACTCTCCAGTAATTTGATATGCATCTTAAGGCACTAATATTTGTCATGAGCTACCAGTCTCACTTTGTGCAGAAACAAAGGCCAAAGAGACTGAAAAGACACGTGGCCATTTTTCTCTCTTTCTCTACTTAAAAAGAAAAAAGAAAAAGGGAAAAAAAAGTGTTTTATGCTGTAGCTTTTGTACATTCTGCAGCCACCTTTCATTGTGATTTTGCCAGCTTCCATAAGGTAAGGAGGGTTACTCCAGGTCACTAATAGGTGGTTTCTAAGAAACAGCTGGGCTGCTGGGGGATTGTCCCTGTTTGATTCAATGGGTGACGTTTTTCTCTGCGCTAATAAAGATGGAGGCTTTTAAACAAGATGGAAAGCAAGCTTTTGTCATTAAAGCTGACTGCACTTCTGCAAGAGATTGTCCGATAAATTCCCACTCAGTTCACCCCCTGTGAACTATGTTTTGAGAGAAGAAATATGCAAAAACACGCGTCAGGCTGATCTAGTTGTAGATGTCTCTGTTCATTGCAGGGAAGTTGGACTAAAGGACCTTTGAGGGTCCCTCTCAACTCAAACCCATCTCTGATTCTATGTTTCCAATGTGTTCCTTACTTGTTTGCATTTATCGTTTTTCTTCATGCTTTTGTAGCAAGGCAAACAAATGCTAGTGACTTGTTTGATCAAATATGACCAAGCAATAGACAATCATTTAGCTCATTCATTTGTCATCCTATAGATTACATTTTTAAAAAATCGTAATTATTTGTTAAGCAAACTGAGATTGTTCCACGGATAAATTGATTTTGTACTTTCTGTAATGATTTCCCCCCCCCTTTCCCTCTTTAAATTTCCTTCTGGCTTCAAATGGAAAAGATGTGTTCTGCCTGCCATCAGATGAACTTGGATAGTGCTGACACAACAGTTCACACATGCTGGCTGCATGCAAAGGAGGGCTCCAAATAAACTCTCGGGGAGGCTGATCCATATTTCTCAGGGCACCATGAGGATGGCCAAAAGAACAAAACACAGATGTTACACTTCTGAAGTCAACCTGAAGGAGGCACAGAGTGATCTTGTGCCTTTTAGAATTTATGTTTCTAGTAATTCTGTTAAATCACCCAAGCAAGAGAAGCCCAACATCCAAGCTCAGGAAAGTGCTTCAGAAGCGCTATGCTATCAGTGCGTTCCAGCTCTACCTAATCCCTCTCATCATTTTTCACATGAACAGTCTCACTGACTTCAGTTGGTCTTCTCCCAGGTTTGATTTCAGGAGGAGCATCTAAGTGTGCCTATCAAAGCACCTCCATTTGCGACTCAGCACTTCGTCCCACATGGCTGCTTTAAACAGGTATGGCCCTGTCCTTCATGCTAAAGTGTACAAAGCGTAGCCCAGAGTAAGAATGGAAGTGGAAAGAGCCTCTCGTTATGCTAGGAGTGATTAGGAATAAAAGGTGCAGTAGGAATGTATGGTGGAGATCATTATCGCTTATCTCTAACTGCCAAACACTCTCAGCTGTCGGTCCCGTTGAGCCTCTCCATTGAAAGTATCATTACTGCTTGCTGTCCGTCCGAGATCAAACCAGTCCATCCGTCCAACTTCTCTCTCTACATTTATTTTGTATTTTGCCTTGAAAGTAAAGCAAAATCATCCCTCTGCAGTATATAGCTGTCAATAAATTGCCTGCATCTTGCATTAGCCAAAACAATCATTTGACAGTTAGGGAAGGTGATTATTACTTAGTGCCTCTTTACTCACCACTACGTTCCTCCAAACTCAGCTGCATGCATTAAATTGAATGGGGAAAAATAACAACTGTAAGAAGAAAGAAGATCTCATGTCACAAGAAGCTGAATTTGAGGAGTTTAACTTCTTACAGGGAGTTATGCGGGGAAAAAAAAAAAAAAAACACATTCTAGCTGCTTGCTTACTGCTAAACTGCACATTTTTTCAGGTACCTGGTTTTACATGACTCCATCATGGCATCCAGGAGTGTGATGCTGTAGCTGGCAGAAATGACATTAGCACTGGGAAACAAGAGACCAGACTTCCTTAAAGGTCCTTTCTTGTCGGATCTACCAATGCAATTTGGTTTTGCAATGCCAGGGGTGGTTTGTAGGAATTAAAAATCGTAGCTGAGCTTGCTTCTTTCTGCATGGAGTATGGAGGTCTCAGCTTTCCCTCTGCGGAATTGGCTCTTTAGCTGTGGTCCCTCTGTGGTGGTCTCTTAATTGTTCCTTGAATTTTCTCGAAGGCTTGACGAGACGCCTCACACTCAGCTATTAATGCACAACACTCTCTCTGCCAGTGGGCACCGGTACCTGATGAAACATTTCCACTGACTACACAGTTTAGTTTCCAACCTAAATGCATCTGCTCAAAGCAAACAGAAGTGACAGTTCCTCCTTTAAAAGCCCATCAGCAGAACCAAGAACAAGCCTGAAGGTGGTCTCATTAGAAGCAAATGGTAAGTGCTATCAAGGCACAAATAGCGATTAAAACACAGCACGGGATGCAATAAAATTATGATGATAGCTTTTTTCTCTCCCGTGGATGGTAAGGAGAGGACATGTCCCAGCTCTGACATCAGAGCTCCTTGATCACTCCATCACACGTCAGAAAGCTCCTTGATCAGCCCTGTGATTGGTACAACAGTGTTCAATTGTCGTTTCTGTGAATGTTTTCTTGTTAATTTTTGTTTTACCGTATGGAAGAGTCAGGGACAGCATTTACTGCAAAGGTGCTCTGAGGTTAGGCAGACTCATGCAAATGAGTGCCAGAGCAGTTGGCCACTTTGCTATGGATGAACCTAAAGGTCATTGTTCAGACCTTCATTCCTTGCCTACCCAGTAGCCTTCCCAGCAGCTTCCTTCCCCAGCTGGCTGTGCTGGCAATGGCTCAGCAGAACACACGGAGGAGTTTGGCCTTGTACCTACCCCTGTAAGGCTGTGATTTTGTTGTTGTTGTTGTTCTTTTGTACCTGAAGCATTCTGGGAAAATGCTGATATCTTGGCAAATATCTGGACATCTTTGCTGTTAAGAGAGCAGTGATTAATGTGCTTTTTTGTTCTCTCTGATTAAATTAAAACATGTATGCTAACATGTCTTGGAGACATTTATAATTGTCCTTGTGTAGCCCAGCTTATCAGGACACAGTAGCAGGTGTTGTCAGCTCCGCCAGCCAGGATTTTCAATCCTGCATGCCAGCCTCTCTGCTGAAGGCCAAGGCCCAGATGCCGCAGCCCTTTGCTCACACTAAGCAGCATTTCCACCAGCAGCCCAATTGCCCAGGAGGAGGCTCGGTGATTCCTGGGGACCGCAGCATAGCCAGGGCAGGCCGAGCAGCAGCGTTAGACGCGCCGTCTCACAAAGGTCTCTTTGCATTAACCCGCCTGGCTGCACTGCAGATTGGGAAAGGTGGCTTTTTAGATTTCTCCAGATCTGAGAGTACTTGAAACAAACTTTACCGACTTTATCTTAAATAGAGCTTTTTGCTGGTTTATCTCAAAGTGCGTTGCAGTGGAGGGCAGGAGCAGCAGTGACGTGGGAAGAGAGCACTGTTTCTGTGAAGAGCCCATTCTGTGCCCTGTGAAGAGCCCACTCTCTCCCTCTCAACGTAACCCCAGAACGTAACCCCAGGCAATGTGTCCCCTCCATTCACCCCTCTTGTCAGAGGGGTACTTGAATGTAGAGGCTTGAGTAGGCTGTCATCACCAAGGTGGCTGCCTCCATGGTGTGCCCTGACCCTTGCTGCCATGCCTCCGGTTCAGGCAACTTAGTCCTCGGGACTGATCTGGTGGCCACACTTTATCCAGAGCTGGGATTAGCTTCGTGCTAAGGAAATGATTTAGCTTCTCTTTCTCTGGTGAATCTTAGGCAAGTGGCGCAATGTCACTGTTGTCAACTCCTTTCTGGCTAATGTGACAGGAGAACCTTCCCCTCTGAAGAAACCCTTGCAGACCTGGAGGTCATCATTTGACTAGAAAAAAGTTGAAATAGGTTTCCTTTGTACTTTTGCCACCTTTATAAGAAGAATAAAGAAAAAGCTGATTGAGAGCATTTACAGAATTGCAGTAGTTGTACACAAAGGGTTGAGTTTTCCCATTTCTGCCATTTTGTCATTATTTTCCTTTAAGGAAGGTTAGGTCCATGGAGGTGTCAGCATGTGCTGGTTGAATGCTTGAAAGAATGAGTATCAAAAAGAAGGTTTAAAAGGCAAGACAGTGTTTGCAATGATGCATTTAGCAGCTGAAAAGAGGAAGGTGTCTCTGTGATACTGTTCTGTTGCAACAACTGCTTCTCAATTTTTTTCCTGCATAGAGGAAAGAACTATCCATCCCTAAATACAATAGTTTTGAGCATTTCTGCAATTGTTCATTTGTGTCACTTAAGTTTCCTTTGACCACTAGCGCCGGAGTCACGCTAATACATCATATATGTTTTGGGGATGTAAATCCATTGCTGTTCTGAAATGCCCATAGATAGGGATCTGTTAGCAGCTCAGTTAGGGCATTCATCAAAAAGCATCACAGAAATGGTGTGTCTGATCACAATAACGGACGCTCAGGGTTGCCATTGATTTAGAAGGAGATGTGCAACAGACAACTGAGATTTTTATCAAAGCTCTTCTGGGCACTGAGTTAACATGGCAGTTGCAGTAAGATAAAACACCGTAGGATCTTTGAGAAAGAGTCTGTTATAATTTTACAGTTCTATAGGGCACATTGTCCAAGAATTCAAAGCCCCCCATTATGTTTCATTGTGCTATTGTGAGGCAGGTAAATATGATTAGATCCATTATTAGGTGGGCAAAATGAAACACAGAAGTGATATGATTCCTCCGCCGTGCTGTGCATAACACTGGTGGCAACTCAGTGTTCTTCTGTTGTGCGAGCCCAGCAAGGCGGCTGCAGGATACCTGATCAGCCCTTTGTGCAGTTCTCCAGTCTCAGGTGCAGCTGTTTTCCCAGCGCCGTCTGTTCCCTCTCTCTCAGAGACTCAGCCCTGTAGTGATTATTTTACATATTTCACTTGATGTATCTGAAAGCAGAGTTCATTAAGCAGTCCTTGAAAAATCCCTACCGCAGCTCAACTCCTTTGTTAGTGCCTGT